>OZ018348.1:14099923-14344923 GCA_963969515.1 Yponomeuta evonymella | reverse complement strand
TCTTAGAGTACACTTATCACTAAAAGTGATCTCTTCCGGAAACCTTTGGATGGACTGGACATACAAAAATGATAGTTTCAGAGCTATATGAATTATACATGCCTAAATAACCGAGTACTTATATTAAATTATCAACAGATACATACAAATAATTTATACAAATAAAAATAAAATGAATATTATATATAAATACCTAAATTTATAAGTTAAATCTACTTAACAAAATATACATATTGACAGGACATAATTAAAACACAAATATCAACAGAACAATGTTATAAGTAATAGAAACAGTATTACAGTAAACTAACGAGAGTGTACTGCTTTACCATAGCCTCAAAATGGGCAGGGACTTGGCTTTCCCCACCTTCACCGGTAAAGCATTGCATAATCGGACTGCCTGCACGGTGAAGGAGCGGCTGTAGAAAGTGGTGTAATGGGATGGGATTTTTAGGAGTAGGTTTTGGGAAGAGCGAAGAGTATGAATATGAGAAGAATGAAGACACTCAAAGCGCTCTTTAAGATAGGAAGGAGTTGATGGATTAAACAGTACGCAATACAGAAAAGAGGGTATGTGCGTGTTCCGGCGGAGACAGATTGGGAGCCACTCGAGCTGTGAACGAAATTCAGAAAGGTGGTCATATTGCGCAGACCAAATATGAACCGGATGCAGAAGTGAAGACGCTCAAGTTTGTTTAGTTGCTTCTCGGTGAGGTCGAGGTAACAGGTATCAGCGTAGTCGAGAATAGGAAGAACGAGTGATTGTGCTAAAGCAACTTTGGTAGCAGTGGGTAGAAAGTTACGAAGCCGTCTCAGCCAGCTTGCAGACGCAAACATCTTCCGGCTCACCATTTTCATTTGTGGTACTCAGGATAAGGTACTATCAATGATGATACCAAGATTTTTTACCGTGTGACTGAATTGAATATGCTACTATTCAATCCAGTCACACGGTAAAAAATCTTGGTATCATTTAAAGCCGAAAATGTCTTTAAAGCCGACCACCAACAATAATAATGTGTTTTATTGGGGTTGACCTTGAGACCGTGAGAATTACTGTAATCGGATATCAGCTAAAGGTCATTATTAATAACTGATATGGCCGCACTCCGGTTATTTAAAGTCGTCTACGAGTATGTGTAGATTTGGAGATCGTCTGCATATAGGTGGTAAGAAGAAGTAAGCTGATGAGAAATAATATTAATGAAAATTGCAAAAACAAAAGGAGACAACACGCCACTTGCGGGACACCGCGGCAGATATTTCACACCAACAGGAGATAGAATATTTAATGCGAATACGTTGCCGGCGCCCGTGTAGATAACTACGAAACCAGTCAATCACTGAACGAAGCAACGCCAACAATATGTCGAAATCAACAGCATTGAAGGCGCTACTCAAATCGAGCAGTGACAATACAGTCAACTGCCCTTTCTCCATGCCTAACCTCATATCACTGGTAATCTTGACAAGAGCCGTAACAGTGCTATGGCCTGGACGGAAACCGGACTGGAGGGGGTTGAGTAGGTTATTCCTGGTGAGGAAATGGCTTAACTGAGAGTGAACCAGGCGTTCGAGGACTTTGGACAAGAATGGTAGGATGAACATAGGTCGATATTCGGAAAAGGTTGTAGGGTTGGCATTTTTAGGTAGGGAAGTGACCTGAGCTTTCTTCCAAGCTGTAGGGAAGATCCCAGAGGAAACGGAATTTTTAAGGAGTTTGGTAATGATGGGAGTGATGATGTCAAAGATAGGCAACAGCATATTACGGTTGATGCTGTCACTTCCAACTGCGTTTAGGGTAAAGGAGAGGATGTTTTCATTAACATTACAATCAGCGAAATGACTAAGACTAAAAGAGGAGATATCAGGAGTTGGAAGTGATGAAAGATAATTGAGAGTTTCAGCTTTTTTAGTACCATCAAAGGTAGCCGAATATGAGAAGTGTTGATTAAGCAAATAAACATTTGAATCATGTCTCAATCAATATCTCATGCTCTGAGATTTAAATCTTTTGGAATGGAGTCTTGGTGAGGTTTTCCAACTTCTAGCAATCGAAGAAATTTCCAAACTATATTATATTATTATGTACCTATATCTATGGTCTATGGTGGTACAGTAGACAACACATCAACCTTTACATACGTGCACTTTAATCAGTTACGTTAAAGACGTATTTTCAACAAAAATGTCCAGCTGTCGACTGTAGGAAAGTCCGATAGGCGCGCGAATCCGACTCGCACTTGGCCGGTTTTTAATTTACTTGTAATCTAACTGCAATTTCGACATCATTTTCTATCAAATTCAGGTAGTAATATTGGCGCAGATTTTTTAGTTCTTCATTACGTAAGCGCTTTGCTAAAAATCAAACAAAAGCCTGGCGGGTTTTTCTCGGTCAGCAGCAGCGCTACGTAACGTATTGAAATCCGTGCAATATTTTCAGACTTCAATTTAATAACACCGTTTAGAGCTCCCGGCGAGGACCGAGGAGTTTGCGGTGCGGCCGCGCTGTCAGCAGCAAGATTTATATGTGTGCCGACTGCGATCCTACGCCGGGGACGGCGCGAAATACTATTTGTTTACTTAATACATATTGTAATTCGAAACAGAATAGATTGGCAAGATTAATCGGGTCGAGGGTTTAACATGGTGACCTACTTACAGTATTGGATCAACAATTTTTGGTGAAATTCTTGGAGCAAGGTTCACACGACTGATGAACAACCTTTATTTATTTACTTATTGATACTTTTATTGCACTTAAAAAAATCGTACAATGCGGCGGAGTTAATGCCATAAGCATTTTCTTCCTACATATAGGACATTCCTTATGCAAAAAGTCCTTATTGATTACATAATATTGTCAATGTCATTGACGTACTTTCGCGGATACAGTCAACAGACGATCAACCTTTATATTGACTATACATAAAAAATAATATAAGATAAGGTATTAGAGTTATGGACCACAAACCCCCCCCCACATTTTGCCCCTATCCACGCCAATAGTACGAATGCGCGGTTACGGCCAATCGAAATTAAAGCCAAAATTTAAACACATCAGCAAACGGGATGTACGTTTTGCTAGCCGGTTGTTATGGAACGAATATATGGGTCAGAGTTATAATGTAACGTGTGTACTTCTAACTAGTAATGAAACGATCGCGAACTATTTTTGCCTTTAGTATGCAATAGTGCCTATTCCTAGCCACCGATAGGTCGTACCAGTTTTATCTAACCGAGCGAAATGAAGGTGGACAATCGGTCGAACTTTGTAGTTTTCTTTAAAGTGTGTCATCTTAAACCGCTGATAGATGCCACGGGAATATTTAGTTTTTGGGAACTCATTAAGGGATCAGCGATGTTAACTAGCGCCACCAATGGAAAAAATCATATCTTTTACAGATCATTTTTCAAAAAGTGTGACATCAATCTTTTGAGAATCCATGGCCGTAAACCTAAGGGCGCTAATACATGGGTAGCACATTGCAAACGACAGTGCCGACGGCTGCAGCTGACACTGTCGTTCGCGACGTGCCGCCCGTGTATAAGCACCCTAAGGCAAACTACCCAGGTCTAGACAGTATTAACGCCACAAACAGCCGGTAATGGGATAAATTTTATCTAATCCTAGATCCGTGATTCTAGAATCTCGGTCGTGGATCTTAAAAATTACGAATAACACGATTGAGAGATTGTACTGACTCTTTTTGAAAAACGATCTGTAAAAAGATATTTTTTTTCTATTGATGGATTCTAGTGAACCGCACGGAGTCTTGTAAACTCCTAAGTTCTGACCTTGAAAATAACAATAGAAAACTATTGTTATATTCAAGGTCAGGACATAAGAGATTAAAGCGGTTTTTAAACGCTGATGGATAGTTCAACCTATTCCTTGAAAGCGGTTAATTTGTAGCAAATTATGTCACGTGACCCAATTTGCGGCAGTCCAAAATTCATGGTTGGGGTATTGTGCTGATTTTAAGATTAATTTCAGATTTTTTCTGTCCTTCTAACGCAAAATTAACATACATAAGCAGTCTATATACACAGGACACATAGATTGCTAGTAAGTTAGGAGGTGTGGTGTTTTAGAAAGCTTTTATACCAAGGAAGTTGTACCCGTAAGTATTTTGTAAGTTTCATATTTTTCTTTGAGTTATCTCGATTTGAATTAATTTTAATATTTTTCTAACACTGACTTAGGACACTTGTTTTCACGGAAAAGGTCGATCCTGTATAGAGGGTGTTTCGGAAAGGTTATGCTGTTTCATAAATTCGCCAGAGCCAAATTTATCAAAGTATAGTACGGAACAGCATTTTTATCATATTTCAGAGCCAGTGTCATAATAAATATTGTTTATGTTAATGAATAGATATTCACTAGCCCTTTCTGAAACGCACAGTTATTGGAAATCTACATCAATTAACCCTGTCGGATTCTTCAGACAAAATTACAGGTGTATCCGAAGTAATGAATGTGTAATGCTTACGAAAGTTTTCGTCCGTGTACATAGATATTCTAAGTAGTTACTCGAGATAACAGTCTTTCTCGACTAATTGGATGGTTGTTAGACACAAAAGAACTGCCGATGGAACGAGGGGATCAGAAACAAACTTAGTTCAGCCACGAATTACTTAGCTCAGCTTTCGTGCGGTTCATTACATCATATAACTTGCACATCATCACAGAATTTGATGACAAAAACTGTCGCGCTTTGAAGCTTAGCGGTGATCCAGTGTGAATTAAACTTATGTAGAATTCAGCGGAATATAGAGGAGCAGTTCAAATATGCAATTTATGA
The DNA here is from genome assembly GCA_963969515.1 of Yponomeuta evonymella. Lineage (NCBI taxonomy): Eukaryota > Metazoa > Arthropoda > Insecta > Lepidoptera > Yponomeutidae > Yponomeuta > Yponomeuta evonymella. The sequence goes on along the minus strand of OZ018348.1, from coordinate 14,340,118 downwards.
AACAAAAGTTGAGAATTAAAAGTGAGAAGCTATTTTTAACAGTAATATTTCACACGATATTGTTGCAATAAAGTTCTTTGTAACTCTTTCTTGCTAGCAGCCATGGCGTGCAACTAAATGCATATTCTGCTAACGTATTTTATGACTACAGAATGTGCCTCCAAAGGAAATTAACTGTTATTTATTTGCGACTTTTACTACAGTTACAGCGTAGCCTTTTTTGGTTTACTGTCAAACGAATGTTTACAAAACATCATTCTGAACAGTATCTAAGCGTTTAAGAATTTCACTCCTCTTTTGAAACACATTTTTTGCGAAATTTTTGTATATAAATAAAATATCTAGTCGTTCATAATAAAAACATGAAACGTGAAACATGAAAGATGACGTAATTCACTATCGGACAAACTAACATGTTATCAGTGGCCCGTCACACCGGTTCAGAGATCTCCCCTGAAGATGAGTGAAGATATTAATAATATCCTGTTATTTGCTGGTTGCTAAAGATCAATAATATCTATTGTACGCAGTATCTTATAGCGCTGCGTATAAAGAAAGAGAACTTTGTTGTACAAGTAGGTGACGCACTGCTGGCCGTTGACTTACCGACGCTAGCTCCAAGACAAGGCACTCATTATAATTCGGAACACAGTGGCATCAAAACGCTCTGTGAAATTACTGGTATTAATATTACATCATTGACCCTCCTCGCGTTTCACTTTGTTATCATAACGAACTAAGCAATAAACCATTAGCTAAATGAACCAAGTCCTACCCCAACAATTGTTACAATTTAACGTACAGTACGTGTTTACCCCAACATCGCGCAGGATATAAAATTTTATTAAGAGCTCTACGTAACCAAGTTTTACAATCAAGCTAATAATGAATTAACAATGGCTGCGACCCACATACGTATGGCGGAACAACAATATTTTCAGCAATTTCTGGTATTTTGTTATTGATTACCCCGACCGCCTGTTTCCAGTCCAGTATTCCCATTGGAATTTGGCCAAGTCCTTTTTTGGCCGTGTTTTACACATCCTTTAATCTGAATGAAATTTATTTTCACTGTGTTGCCTTATCTTTGTTCATTTTAATTCTAGTACCTATCATAAAATGCACTGCAAACAATTACTTTGGATGAAATTCCGAAGGATATGCAATACCTACATAAAAGTAGCATAAAGAGTCGACATTTCTAGAGCATAGGTTTATAATGTAGAGTGAGATCCGCATCCTCACGCAGTAAAATCCGTGTGTGAAATAAAGTGCGCTAGTAAACCGTTCTTACAAAAGCGGAATCGTTGAAAGCCAAGCCAACGCGCCCCAGAACTATTTCAAATTCACTATCGATAAAGCGTTTTTTTTTTCAGGACCACACTACACATGATCAATACTTATTAATACTGCACCATATTTAAAATCTGCGGCGTCTGATAACGTCTTAGGTGTTCACATACCTCAGCACTTGAAATTGATATTCCACGGTGGGCACGCGTGGTAATTAAGCCCATACACACACACGCACGCACGAACGCACGCACGCACGCACGCACGCACCCACACACACACACGCACGCACACACACACACATATATATATATATATATATATATATACATATAATTATATTCTCTGAAAGAAGGTCTGTGCCCTACAGTGGCACATGTATTGTATAGGCTGCATTCAATTCAATTCAAATATTTTTATTAATCTTAAAAACTTAATGAACGTCAAAGTTGTTGTTTCATAATTAATAGATAATGTGGAGAAGAACCTAACAAAGAAACTCCACTTTTGTTCTTTTCAAAACACGTTTTAACTTATTTACAGTTTTCAATTTTAATATTATTACTCATGAATTTGTTGAACACTAGACACAATCGTCCTTTAAATACCCTTTAATATTAATCTACTGTTTAATACTAAACATCTTTGTCTTCCAAATAATCCTTAATGTCATAGTAAGCTTTTTCCACAGATTGCGCTTAACACATTTTTGAGTAATCTTGTTGCAGAACCTTATACAGTGCCCTATAAAGGATGTATTAACTTTTGCAAGTCTATGGCCAGTTTATAAATTGAGAATTTCGCTAAGTAAATGGTTAACTGTAGTGCTGTCTCTTCGAATTTCTCAGAAAAGAGCGTGACAGAACGTTACTTAAGTATTTACTTAGTGAAATTCTCTATTCAGAAACCGGGCTAAGTCGTGGATAATGTGGAACGGCCCTCAGATAGATCCTGCGGGACTCCTATTTAAATAGGAGTGTAGGGTGTATTTTCATGTTGTGACGTCCTTGCCTGGTTAACATAGCACAGGGTATCCTAGTTTGGGACCAGGTAAGGTATTACCTCCACCAATCCGGACTTGGCCCCCGTGGTGGAGTATGGCCTATACCTTCCTCAGGGAAGAGACCCGTGCCCCTCGGTGGGGACATAATGGGTTGATGATGAAGGTACTATGTGGAAGTTATTATTATAATTCCAACCGGTATTACACTAAACATAAAGTGTTTTTACGATGTCCGAGTGGGCATTATAAATCAGATACTTAGTTTGACAGAATACGAAATAACTGCCACAGAGCTAAACGTTGTGATATCGCGACAGAAACAGGCTTTTAGGCCGGCTGTATACAGTAGAAATTCCGTTTCGGAATTCAGATTCGGGATTCCGAAATCAATAAATTCACACAAGCCTATGGACCTACCACATATACGGCAGTTTTCCGTTCAAAATTTTGTGCCGTATATATGTGGCAGGTTCATTCGTTTGTATGAATTTACGGCGTTCGGAAGCCCGAATCAAAATTCTGAAACGGAATTCCAAAACGGAACTTCTACTGTACATGGCCGGCCGAAGTGTTTTTCGTTTGTAAGAACTGCTGCTTTAAATATAACGTAGCATTAATAGTGTATGTTAATCTAGGTCCTAGTCCTAAGTGCCGAAGTTGGCTGCAAAATCTGGTTGGACTGTTCCGATAGAAAAACATTCATTTTGTAAACCAGCGTATTACACTTGTTACGAGATGTTTACATTTTTATCCGAGTTTTACTCTTAATGCTACTGTAAACGCGAAAGTTTGGGTTAGTTACTCAATCACGACAGAATAGCTGAAAGGATCTGCACAGGGATAGTCTGTAGTCTTGAATAGCACATAGGGTACTTTTTATCACGGGAAAATGAACGGTTCCTGAGGGATTCGTAGAGTACATCAAAGTACATGCGAAAAAGTCGCGGGCACCTAGTGTTTAACAAAAAAAAAGTAGACTACACCCCGAAACCATGGCTCTCGATCAATAAACCTTTTCCACACTTGCATAAAAAGAACATTCAGTTGCGTGGGTTTAAATAATAATAGTAAAAAGTATGCTAATACGTCGATAGAGCCGCGGCGCAGCCCTATTTTAGGGTGGTAAACTGTCCACGGCGAGGGTCGCAGTCAGTCCCCGATAAGTAAGAGAGTGCGCGCTAAGGATTTATATGCCAAGATTCACCAGATCTGCTATCGAAATTGTTACTTTTTCTGCCGTTAAGGAATCCAAGATGGTACATAATATGAAGTTTGGGAAAGTATTAATCGAAGTGCTTTCAATTTCGGGCTCCTTATGGCAAGTAACCGAACTGGCCCTACAGTCGAATACACACATAGTTTTCGATAGCACTTCAATAGCAGTTCCGTACCCAACGGAATAAACGACCCTGTTACGAAGACTTCACTGTCCGTCTGTCTGTCTGGCTGTCTGTCTGTCACCAGGCTGTATCTCATGAACCGTGATAGCTAGACAGTTGAAATGTTCACAGATAATGTAATTCTGTTGCCGCTATAATAACAAATACTAAAAACAGATTCAAATAAATATTCAAGGGGGGGCCATACAACAAACGTTCCTATTACCCTTTGGGTACAGAACCCTAAAAAGGTGAGTTCTTATTGCGTGCAGCTAAGTTCTACAGTTCTTGATACTTTTTAGGTTTCCGTACCCGAAGGATGCCAAACGGGACCCTATTACTTCACTGTCCGTTTGTCAGTCTGTCTGTCTGTTTGTCACCAGGCTGTATCTCATAAACCGTGATAGCTAGACAGTTGAAATTTTCACAGATGATGTATTTTTGTTTGCACTATAACAACAAATACTAAACACAGAAAAAAATAATATTTACCTAAGAGGGCTCCCGTACAACAAACGTTGTCTAAAGACAGCGCTCGCCATCTAGCGGCCATCTATCCTTCACAGCGCCGATGTCATGTCGTTAAATGTCAATATTAAATGCTTCTTGTTGGTTTCTATAGATGGCGCTGTTCTCATATTCGATCTTTGTTTAATGTATAGAAAATAGTACAGAACCCTTCGTGCGCGAGTCCGACTCGCACTTGGCCGGTTTTTTGAAATAGTTCTGGCGATTTTACCCTAAAAACCGGCCAGGTGCGTGTCGGGCCACGCGCAATGTAGGGTTCCGCGGAAAGAGGTTTTTTTATCTGCTTTACAGAACTAACAACTTCATCGAATATATTCTTTTTGTTGCATTAACCCGTGCTGAGGACAATTTTAAAAACCTATTTAGAGGCTAAAATTGTCCTCAGCACGGGTTAGTGCAACAAAAAGAATATAATCATGTAGGTACAGCGATATCATTCAGATGTAAAAACCTAACTGCAAAGTGGGTTAATCGGGGCTGCAAGTGATGTAAAAAAAAATCATCCCCACTTTACATGTTAGGGGAGGGGCAGTAAAAAAAAATCCAACATTTTATTGTTTAGCTTTATCGGCTTGATATATGTATACACATACCAAATTACAGCTTTCTAGTATCACCGGTCTTTGCGCTAGGCCGCGGACGGACAGACAGACAGACAGATAGACGGACATGGCGAAACTATAAGGGTTCCTTGTCGGACTACGGAACCCTAAAAAGTAAATTGTTAAAATTATCAATGGGAAACTCATGACGGTGCGGCTTTTTGTTTAAGTTATCTGCAGGGCAGTAGACCATGGTTACAGGGTTATCAGAACGTGGTGGAAAATAAATAGATAAATATAAAATCAATACACATTCACATGTGGTGCTTGTGGTATATATTTAAATAAAAAAAATAGTTTTTCTTTGAGATCAGTATACCTAATCTAAATAATACGAAAAATATAAATGTAAGCTTTGATAGCGCCTTGCTAGAAGGCTTACCTCATATTTGAGAGGTCCTGGGTTGGATTTCGACACGTATTAATGCCTTTTTGTCTTAGTTAAGTCTATTTGTGAATTTGAATTTGCAAGTTTCCCAAATAAATAATAATCACTGACAAAACCATACCGTACAACAGACCAGACATAACACTACACGACAAAAACAACAAAACGGTATACCTAATAGATATAGCCATACCAAATACACATAATCTTACATCTACACATACACAAAAAATCACAAAATACACTGATCTTGCCATAGAAATAAAAACTCAATGGCAGGTGCAAACCGTCAAAACGATTCCAATAATCCTTTCTTCTACAGGAGTTATACCTTACACTCTGCACACAAGCCTAAAAGCGCTAGACATACACCGATCAACCTACCAACTGCTGCAAAAAGCTACTATACTAAACACCTGTCGTATCGTCCGAAAGTTCTTCGGCAAAGACAACGAGCTCTAATATATTAGCGATTAATGCACTTGGCTTTGGCCCGTGCCAACTTGTACCTATGTTAAAAGAGTGAAAACTTAAAGAAAAACAATAATAATAATAATAATAATAATAATAATAATAATAATAATAATAATAATAATAATAATAATAATAATAATAATAATAATAATAATAATAATAATAATAATAATAACCGATCAAAGCTATGAAAACTTATCAAGTTGCATATTCAGTAGCAAAGAACCACATAAGAATTTGAAAAAAATATATAGGAGTCTGTTCTCATCGGTAAGTTCTGTAAAATCTTGATTTTGCGAAAAAAATTTTGGAAGGCTTCTGCTAGTACCTACTTAGTACACAATAATAATTATTAATAATTAATAACTTGAAATTTCATAGAATGAATCGTACAATCGCACCTTCTTCATATTTAAAGTGCTCTCCCAATATAATGCAGCCTGTATACGTCCCGCTGAAGGGCACAGGCCTTCTCAGGCTTCCCAATAAAGTTATTGATATATCTCGCAAATGTTTCAATAGGAGTTACGTCAAACAGCGTATCGGTTTTCGAGGTTAAGCTGTAATAAAACAAAGTCTTATTATTTTTAGAATATTGCCCAATACTCAATAGGTGGGTTGTCTTGTGTCGGTTATTACGATTTAACGGGCTCTGCTTCGTATCCACGCATACGAACACACGAACTAATTTTAGGATTTATAGACCGATTTGAAATAATCTTTAACGATTGAAGCGAAGCGTTTATAATAGAACGAATGAATTATTGGATAAGAATGTATTTAACTGAGAATATGAATTTAATATTGACACACATGTGTTAATGACGCGTGGAATTTCAGAAAACTGAAAACATGATGCTTGAGCCGCGGTGAAGAATGCTGTGAAGAATAAAATTATGCATTACGTCCCTACCCCAGATATTGACGAGACGAGTTTTGACATTTGTCGAGAGTCAGTCTTATATAGTAGCCAAAAATTAATTTTTTTTGTTAATGCAAATTTTATTTTTTGTCAGTAGCAATAGGAGACTCTGAAACCACTACACAAGTTAAAAGTAATCGAGCACCTGCGATACATTATTTAGTAGTGTAGAAGTAATTGTATCTTCGGTAGTTTGAAATAGATAAATATTTTGTACTAATTTTCGATTTTTGATTCTTGTTACCATGGCAACGCAATAAATAAATAATGTTAGAGTTTGGCTTGAAAAAAGGTTACGGTAACAATATTTTCCCAGGGAAACGCATTACCGGGATATCAAGTATCCTATGGCTCAATTCAGATCTTTATCTATCTGTATGCCAAGTTTCATATAAGTCCGTTCAGCCGTTATTACGTGATTGGGTAAAAAACATCCAAAATAAATAAATAAATGTCTCCTTTCTTTCTAACATCTTCACAAACTTTCACATTTATAATATTCTAGTTTTGTATTTTGTATGTACAGCGCACCATAGGTCGGCCACCAGCTCGCTGGACCGACGATCTAAGGCTGATTTCTGGCATTATATTTTGGCGTAGAGTCGTACGTCAAACATCGAAATTAGTATGTTGAGTTAATGCGTGCAGAAAGTAGAATTCGTTTCAAGTACCTATCCCAGAAATAGTTTATGAGCGTCGCGTCATTCTACATAAACAAATGCATGGTAGTCCCCTGCCTTTGACAAAAGTAAATCCTGTCGAGATAGCGGGGTGCAACAATACCAATAGGTATTCGCAAATGAGCAACCCCTTGCCGCTGACAGGGGTTGAACGGGCAGATGATAAGCCCGCCTGTTACCGACGCCATTGCCGGCTCGTCAGAGATTGCACCCGCAAAATTTATTAAACGTCCGGCCAAATAAGCACGAACGCACCGGCGAATTCGTCTGCAAGAGAGCTCCGAATCCCGTCACTCGCTCGCGGCCCTAGTCGAGCTTAGGCTTGGAACACAAACTGTGCATAATAAATAGGTATAATAATAAATAATCAAATACGAGGGGTGTTCAATAAGTAGTGAGAATGAGGTATAAGACCGATAAGACCGCCAATTGTATACCACTACTTAGATATAAGAAACTGTTTGTAATGCGGTATTTGACACGATCATTAATAAACTATTTCATATGCTCGATTAAAACAAAAATTACAAAATATCTCGGAAAATGTATCTCTTTTAGTCAATTACTAGTTATTAAAATTTTTAGATAGATTAAACATAAAAAGAGTGCTCTGAAATGTGACGTCATAAGCAAGTATTTTCATACAAAATACCATTTTAAAAGTAACTCATTTGATATTTTGTCAAATACCCAATTCTTTCACCTGGTTATGCAATGAAGTGCTCTCTATCTATATTTATCTACCTATAAAATCCTTGGATAAAGAAAAAGAAAATACTGGCAGGCATAGCCCACTTAGGTATTTGTCGACATAATAAAATAAAAAAAGTTTGATGCTCTTTTGTTTTTTCAATCATAGAAGGTACCTACTTAATTATTGTGTTCTGTCGCAACGAGTAATCGAAAATGGAGAAAATTTAAGTTCGCGCAGTAATTAAATATCTATGTTTGAAAAATTTTACTAAGGAACAAATAAATCAAGACTTGTAAGATACGTTAGGGGTTCATGCTCCTTATTCTACGGTCGCGCGTTGGTGTGCTGAGTTTAAGAGGGGAAGAACATCCACTAATGACGATTCGCGCTTAAGGGCGCCCTACGACTGCAGGAACTAATAAAAAATGTTGAGCAAATTGTTTTGGCGGATCGTCGTACTACTGTTTCTTTTATAGCTGAAGAACTAAAGATTTCAATGGGGAGTGTTCATAATATAATTTATGAGCATTTGGGAATGAAAAAGGTCTAGAATGCTGACGGCCGAACAAAAACGAACCAGGCTGAGAATTTCACAAAGCTATTTGGAACTGTTACAACAAGATCCGGACCGGTTTTGGCTCGATTTCTGGATGAAACATGGCTTCATCATTACGACCCTGAAAAAAAAAACAATTCATGACTTGGAAGAGAACATCATCACCAACCCCTAAGAAATACAAGGCCGTTCCATCCGCCGGCAAGATCATGGACTCTCTTTTTTGGGACAGCCAAGGGGTCAGCCAGCCAGAATACCTCAGTCATGGAGCTACTATTACGGGGAATATTTACAGAGAAAACATCAAAAAGTTGCGTGTCGAAATACGCGAAAAACGGCGTGGCAAACTCGCTAAAGTTATTTTGGTTCATCAAGATCACGCACCAGCGCACAAGTCCAAAGTTGCGATGGCTGCCATCAATGATGCTGGCTTCGAATTGTGGAACATTCTCCATATTCTCCAGACCTTGCTCCTAGTGACTTTTATCTATTACCGAGATTAAAAGAATATCTAATAAGAGGCCAGAAATTCGACGATGATGACGCAGTGATCGCCGCAGTACAAGGTTTTTTGGAGAATCAAGATGAACATTTTTTTAAGAAAGGAATTTTTGGTTTAAAAAAAGATATGCTAAGTGACTATATATAAAACTAAAAGGTGACTACGTCGAAAAATACAATATCATTTGATAAAAGTTAATTGCATCTTATTCATTCTCACTACCTATTGAACCGCCCTAGTAACTTCCACACAACACAATCACTTGTCCTGGTCCCTAACTAGTAGTATGCTATGATTACCATGAAAGGACATCAAAAACAATGGAAATACACCCAGACTGAGGCCAATTGTACAAATTTACAGTGGCCCCCCAGTGGCTACAGGCACGTTCTTTCAATATTGACGAAGTACTTTAAACAGAACTATTCTGCACTTCTATTTTGGCATAAATATAAAATTTGAGGCAGATTGCTGGCGGCTGGACGAGGATGGCCGAGGACATATAAAAGTGGCTCGCCTTGGGTGGCAAAATTATGCCCAGCATTACGATAAGCATTGAATACGGGCTGATTTATTGAAAAATTCGATGAAGATCCGATTTTTTCCGCAGCGAAAAAGAGTCAAACAGTTTCGGTCAAAAAGACACGAAAGATGTACTTCTTAAATGCACAATTTCTAAAACCGAGTTTGCTTTCCATGACTTTTTTCGCAGATTTATATTAGTACCAATATCAGCGTTTGTATAATTTCATTAAATTCGCGCTTTACCAATGTCGCAGCCAAGGTCGATAACCCTGAAACGCGTAATAGATACAATTAAAATTATGACGATACATGAACAGAAAACGCGAAGTAAGGTTATTTTGATAAAGGTACATTTTGCAAAGGACCTTTTTTGAGAACAGGGAGCGAAATCTAGTGGAAACTGAAAAACGCGAGAATGGTTTGCCATATATTCTACCAGTCCACTCTAAGTTACTTCTTCACTCTTGGGTTACCGTAACCCAGGATATTCTAGTTTGGGCCCAGGACAAGCGATGGTGTTGGGTGGAAGTTTCTATTAATATTAAATAATTACAGTGATTCGAATATATCACAGAATGAATTAATCGTACCAAAACAGAGGTCGTGAGCTCGATTCCCATTGGATGTCGCCTTTACTTGATTTGTACAAACGGTCTCAGTTTGATTGTACTCCATGTTTGTGATATCCTTGACTGGTTACTACGGCACAGGACTAGGACAAGCAACTGTTTTGTGTGGAAGTTATTTTGTTATTATTTACTTAAACAGTACCCGTGCATGCCACGACTAATTAATGTTGATGAAGCGTAAGAGATCTGTCAGGATCGTGGAAAGTGACAGAGCCTGGTCCCTGCCTACCCCTCCGGGAAACATGCATGAGTGTAGTTACGTTATTCACTTCAATTGATCGTAAATTCATAACCAACCTCGCTTACTCCAGCCGCAGCCAGCGCTCGCGATCCGTGTTGTGTTCGTGGTAGCTCGTCCGGCCCCTTAGAGCTAAATTAAATTCCACACTAGAAACGTTTCAACTTGGAGCAGCTTGAAATATTACTTGAATTTAATACGTTTCAAAGCAATACCTAGCCTTTGTGAAGACATGATAACTTTAACACTTGAAATCTTACAACAACAACAACATAAACTCACGCCTGTATCCCGGATAGGAAGAGACCTGTCTGCCACTTTCCATGATCCTGACAGATCATTTTCGCTTCATGAAGATGTACAAATAAAATAAAAAACTAAAAAACAATTAAATTTACATTTCAATCTTATTTATGCACGGCAAAAACTCTTAAGTTGCCAAACACAAGAAGCGAATGAGTTTCCAATACATTTGCGTTAAGTCCTGAGTTCGAAACTATAGTCTTCCTTACATAGTTGTCATCCATTACTTCTACAGTTATCTTGGTAGGTAAGTAGGTTGCAGGTAGAGAAGTTTCGACACGGCAACATAATGTAAACAGTGAAAATAGTAAAAAAAAATTTAAGCGTCAAGCGTTAAAGTAAACACTTGTGTAAAGTTAGAAAAAACCTGATTTCTTTGTCGTACTTATGCCAGGGCCGGTGAGGGACGTCCCATACTTTTGACCAAATACGGGGATGTATTGCCATAGGAAAAATAAAAAGTACTCGAAACCGGCGTTCAGCTACAAATAAATGTTTATGAAGCGAAAGAGGTTTGTTTTGATCGTGGCAAGTGCCAGACCTTGGTCTTTGCCCACCTCTTCGCGATACGGGCGTGAGTTCATGTACCTAATATCTATATACCTTATTTATGCCAGTCGCCAGAAGAATCTCTATGGGGTATCCCGTACTCCCTAAATTGAAATTGAAAAAAAGATTCCGACTAATTGAGAAACTCCTACTTTTTTAGAGTCGGCTAAAAAGGTTCAATAATGCAGCTTAATATACGACGCACTAAAGTGCATAGGCCTTTTCTCAGAGAAATATAGCATGGGCTTAATAACCACGCGTGCCCAGCGCGGCTCGGCAATTTGGAGCGTTTAAAAAAGCGGAAGCGAAAAAGATTTATTTATCACTTCAACTATAGATTAAAAAATCTATAGTCCAAATGTAAATCCCGATTTTCTGAGTCATGCATGCCACCGTACCATCTCCTGCAACGTACGGACGCGTACGCAATAGTCGACCTTACCCTATATTTTTACCGCGATCTGTTTATTCTAAATAGGCGAGTAACACCCGGGTGTGCTGTTTATGTTAAATGTTACTTACTTGTATATCCGTGGAAGATATAGAGGTTTTAAAGAATGAAAGACGTTTTTAATTACAATTTTCGTAAGCACTGTACATTATAAAATGTTCCGGATTCACTGAATTAGGTACCTACTTGTAATTATATCGGATGGCACAGGCCTTTTCTCAATGAGAAAGAGATAAAGATATTGACAAACAGCAAACGTGCCCACTGCGGATCGACCATTTTATATTACTTGGGTTTCCCCATGATGTTTTTCTTCAAAGTTAGCGAGTGGCATTACTAGCCATTCACAAATACGTACGTAACTTAGACCACAAAGTCATCGGTACATACATGAATTCGAACCCAGGACCTCACGCCTGTGAAGCGACTAGCCTATCTTCTGCGCTGACACCGGCACACTTTCAATAAACAAGAGAAAATTTCAAGTCGGTGCCTTTCCTATGTAGAACGAGAAATAGCTGAGAGCAACTTGCGCTCAGTATACTGAGCATAAATCTAACTCGAGATTTATGTCAGTTGCGAGCGTATCAATGTCTAGCGAAAAATTGATGATCGCCGCCCGACAAAAATGAGACGAATGTGGCGTCCCACATGAAAAAGCCGCATTCCTGGTCTATTGATGTGATCCGAGGCAGATCTCTGTCTGCCAATACGGCAAAACATGTTGACAAAGAAGCATGTATAGGATCAGGACAATCCTATTTCACGAATGTTTTTTGCACACTTTTTTGTCGTTACTCTTTTGTGTTTTGTCTTATAGAAATGGTGTGTCAAGCCGTATTATCCGTTCATTCAGACGTACTTACAATAGCTACTTGAACATCCATCAAACTTCAACAGACCAGTTCTATAGTGTTATAATTATGCATCCATATTGCATCTACATTCAATTTGTGAATACAGGACAAGAACCCACATCAATACAATCCGTTGAACAACCTAATCATGGAGTTTAATTACCTATCCGTCCGACGCTGCGGCTGGGTAATCTTGATCTAATGACGGCTTGTCTGAGTCAATCGAGGAATGACAAACTCAGTTTTGAGGCTAATATATTATTTTGGTATTTTTTTGGGAAATTACTCCCGCTGTTAGCCGCTGCCTTCTTAAAGATATTGTATCTTAAGGAGAAGGCAGTGGCTAAAAACCAGCGCTGCCCGGGATTGACCCGGGTCAGCACGGAAATCATAATTCGCGGTAGGCATTCGTGGTGATTAAGTCCATACTCTCTCTGCCTATGCTATTGTGTCATTACGGCGGACTGCCCAACAAATCATAGAAAAAGAATAAGCGTAATTTTATATGGTATTTTTTTTTTTGTTTTTGCTTTTTTCTTAAAAACGTGTAAGTGTCAAACGTAGTGCTATTTTAGTGCAGTCTCTAAGTATCTTCTTTTTAAGGCGTAAAACACACAGATGGGACGTGGGGCGAGGGCGCGGTCGGTAACATGTATAGAGTCCCAGACCAGTCCTTGCTCTGCGGTCGCTCTTGGTCTGTGACTCTATACATCTTACCGCGCCCTCGCTCCACGTCCTATCTGTGTGTTTCACGCCTTATGTGCTGTCTCCTATCGGAGGTTAGCACCCAATCCGGCTGTCTTCTAAGTGAAAGACCGTTTTGTCAAAGTTTTACAATTAATGCAGGTTCAATTTCTTTCCAACAATCAACCCTTCAGTCCTAGTTTTATCACCACAGATAATAGAATCCAGCACTGGAGCTACCTCTATTCAATATTTACCATGTCAGGGCGAGCTCAACAGTATTGAATAACGGAGGATTTTCGAACCGCATATTTTCTCCTTGAGTTTCCGCCGATGTGCGGATCATTTTCAGTGTTCACTGGACCAAGCTCAGCGTTATTTTGTACCACCATTGTTATTGAATAATTGTATGCGAAGAAAAGAGTGCTTTCTAAATTTTTTTTCAATTTATTGTTACGGTAAGGATGGTTTAAAACAACGCTTGTAGCAAAACTTCTTTAAAAAACGTCGTCTAAATCTTGCGGAAAATTCCTTCCGCGTTGGGGTTTGACAGTAGGTACCTACCTAAAATATTGGGTTGCCACCACAACATTTGTTTCAAACGAAACTTTCCGTAACTCTATGAACCCTAAAATAATTACTTTATCTTCCTAGCACATTTCGCAACATGTATGGAAGAGAAAATTATTTCATGAAGAACAAGTTTTAAAAAGCTATCATAATAAAAAAAATATATTAATCCACTCAAACAAAAACGTGCCAAAAGAAAACTAATTAGGCCGGCGGCTACTTATATACTTACAGGTTAATCACACCATGTGAACCAATATCCGAAGCCGCAGTCCAGTGCGAAAAAAAAAGGAAAAAAAAATCGCATCCCTATCACAATGTCAACACTGCACTTGTTCACGTCGTTCCAACAGCACTGTCCGGTCGTGGCGTTCGACTGCCGACGCTATCCGAGTGAGATTACACCCGCGGCCGCGGCTTCATTCACGCACCGAAAACATGTGTTCGAGACGTTTTAATTAGGCAGCGCGCAAGACAAGTCGCCGGCTGCAGCGGCCTGTTGTCTTTCAGTACATAAACAAAGTGGGATGTGACACGAAGTTAGCCGCGGACCCGAGGGGGCGCACGCGGAGGTGAGGAACGGTCAAGTTCAAGTTGCGCCGGCGGGTTCCGTACAATATGCGCAACAGACTGAATTCAAGCAAAGTTTTCGAGACAAACGAGCTTTCAAGACATAAATTAAAACAAGCGATAAAACTCACAATCCGTGCTACTGAAATAAAATCATAATGATGAATTATGCGCTTCCTCTCGTCTCGCAATCGCCTTGAGCTTTAAGACTAATAAAAAAGTATCACGTTTTCAATGAGTCTCTACATCGTTTTCTCATAGACGACAGTACAGTGACGTGACACAACGGCGCGGCGCCTTGTCGGTAGTAGGACCCAGGGGATTAACTCTAGTGTGACGTTGCTTCCGCAACTGCGACTGCGCGGTAGGGTCGAGGCAACGCGATGCGGCCATTCAGACCCGACGTAATTTGGACACTGCATCCACGCAATACAGTCCATCTCGTGGCGCCATGTGGATCCCCCTAACGCGCACGAGGGGGCCGGAGATTTAACCCCTATGCGGGTGCAATAAAGTTGGATTTCCTTGTGGGTGTGCGGGGTCCGTCACAAATCACGTGCGCGGAGGGGTCGGATGATTGCAGTATGGTGAACTCTCTCCCCTCGTCTCTGCGGCATGGGGCTTCAAAATAAATAAGTTTCGATTTCTTCTACTCGGATGTCTTATTTGATTAGGCGTCGAAGGGTTGTCTCGTTTAACAGAAGTTTCCATCTTTAAGTAACTACCTAAGAGTACACTGCCAGCGGGGTTCTACCCCAACTGCCAATAAAATTGGCAATTATTTACCAAGCTTAAACATTTAATTCGAAGAAAGCGAAAAAATAATTAGTGAAAAAGAGAGCGAAAGAGATAGGATCGTGGCAAGTGGCAGACCCGGTCTCTGCCTCCCCCTCCGGGATACAGGCGTTTATTTAATGTTATTTTTATTCGAAGATTTATGGAACATAATTAAGTAGAGAGTAGAGGGGCAACCTCAAAAATTAACAATATGCTTGAGTCATTGTACTTGCGCAGAAAATTACAGGAAATACCTTGTCAATCAATTCGCCTAATCCTGAATGGGCACTTGTTTGCTAATGAAGAACAAGCAATCAACTCTGGATGACTTCCGCTATTCAGATTATCGTCGGACTGAATCGTTATCGCCAAAATGTCAATGGGTTCCACGTGGGAATGTAGGAATTCAGTGAAAATGTGTCAGTTTCCCTTTCTACATTTCCAGTTTATGATTAAAATTAGGTAGTAAAATATGAATTTAAACTTTGTTAATTGTAGTTGTAGCCTAAGGGTTATTAGGTCAATAACCCTTAGGCTACAGCTACATCGACCCATCGACCTTTATATACATAACTTTAAACAAAAGGTAAAGGTTTACCGGCTCTCAGTGTACAAAGTCGTGTTTTCCTCCGGGAGCACAGTTCAAAACTATTTACAGCAATAAATAAAACATGCTTGGTGAGCATTATTTTGACAACCTTCTTCGAGATAAATCGAAATTGCTGTACTGGCCAAATACATCACAGCAGCGGCCGGCAAAAGTTGTATGAAAATCCATATCTGTCGTGTTTTAGCGGCCAAATAAATCACATAGTAAACTCATGTCTGTCGTGTAATTTAAAAATAGAACGACATTTTACTCCGAAACATGGCAACCAAGGAGGTAATATATCAAAGGTTTTATTTAATTTCGAATTGGCTTGCAAATAAAAGCTGTTTATTGAAAAAAAAAGTGAACACTAACGCGGGAAAAATTACTGTCGTTCGTTGTTCGTCATTGATTTTGAAAAGTAATTGTATTTTCAAATAAAGTTTCTGCCTAGGTAGGTACTACTTAGTTTTAATTTCCGCGCATTATTTAGAAAAGTACTATACAAGCCTTGGCCACAACTAGGCATTGATGGACTTCCTCGGCTTCGCCTCGAACCACATTTACACTTTCGTCCATCAATGCCTCTTTTGCCCCTGTTCCACATATCCCTACTGGCCTATCTCTACTGGTAGGGAAGAAATTAATTTTTTTCTACATTTAGCTACTAGGATAGAATACTTTTCCACTTATTTCTACTGATAAAACAATTCAGGTAGATGGTATCATCACATTGAAAAAGCGTTTCCACATCATCCGATCCGATATCGGTGTCGGACGCCGATCCGATATCGGGGTAAGTAAAATATGAAAATGAAATGAAATGGTATTTTTTTGTTTCCTTTACATAACATAACATAATACAGATAAGTTTGTAAAGAGCCCATTACCTCAGTTGGGAGAGCGCTGGCACGGTTAGCTAGAGGTCGCGGGTTCGAATCCCGGCCGGGGACAAAAAAAACTCCAGGTCTTGGATGTTTACGTGTTTGTGATGTCGTTGTTTCTGGTTCCCACGACACAGAGTAGCATAGTGTGGGGCCAGAAGCAATGTATGTGCCTGTACGTAAATGTTTTACATATTTCATACATTTTACTTACCCCGATATCGGATCGGCGTCCGACACCGATATCGGATCGGATAATGTGGAAACGCTCTTTTAAACAAGATTTTTAAAGAAATTGGCTGAAAAATAAACAATTTCAGGAGCAGTGGTGCGTGTTCGGGAAAAGGCATAGACCAAATAATTTCGCAGAAGACTTCTAAATTAATAAAAAAAGCAACCGAAAAGACAGTTTCTACGTTTTATTGAAATTATTATGCAACCAATCACTGGTTATAAAAAATCGGATGAAGTCTATTAGGAAAATTCGTGAGCCAAAAAAGAGGGAGAACTGTATGTGATCCTTGATCAGGTGGTTCAAAATGCGCAAATGCAATTGGTCATAGGGGACATAACGGTTGGACATTTTTTAGATATTTAATTATTAATTTCAGTACCGATATCATATCGAAGATGGTTTTTTTGAGGTACCTACCTACAGTAAATGCTTTTTCTATGAACTTTATCTTAGAAATATGTGGAAGTAAAATATCATTGTATTCCCCCTAGTAGCTAAATGTGGAAAAAATCCTTTCTTCCCTACCAGTAGGGATATGTGCAACAGGGGCTCTTTGCTGGCCGCTGCAGTAATGTAATATTAAAGTCCACTTTTGAAAAAAAAGTGCCAGGCATTTTTAATAAGTCAAAGTCAAAAATTTTTTATTCACTATAAAAACAAAATGTTTACTTAATGAACGTCAAAGCTGTTAGTTTCTCAATTAATAGATTATGCGGAGAAGAAGCTAACAAAGAAACTCCACATTTATTCTTTTCAAAACAGGTTTGCTTAATTAACAGAGTTTTCAACTTAAGATTTTTCCCTGTGCCGATGACCTTGAGCGTTTGACACAGGTGTGCAGCACTTAAACATTTCACCGCTAGATGACACGACTGAATTAATAGAAAGACGCGCGCGCGGCCGCACACACACAGTCTCATTCCCTTCGCGTAAGCACACGCCGCCAAACGCACACATATATAGCCGAATTTCGAACGCGTCGAGCCGAGCGGTTTCTACTTTTCTAGCCGGCTCGCCAGCCCGCCCGCGTACGCGTAGATTGAATAGACTTCAATCTAATGCTTTCTTGTATAGCATGCGCCATTACAAACAAAAAAGATAAAGGTAGGTACATCTCTTCAAAACTTATCTATGCTTTGTAGAAAGAATAGCTTTCAAACAAAAATCACATGTTTAGTACGTATTTGTTTACCTACCTACTTACGAAATAGTACATGTTTTTTCACAACAACAGGTTTTTATGTCAAAAAGTGAAAAAAAATCATGTTATCTTTTTTCAATAAAGTGAATTTGACTTTGATTTCACATGGATGTATTTCGGGACTCAGTGGCAAAATTGGAATGTAGGAAGCGACTTCCCCATATGAAATAAAAAATATATTTCAAATGCCAATTCCATGGAAAGTAGAAATTACGACCATTTTAATTGTTATCCGGATTTTACGTCGTTAGGGTTGTCACGCTCTCAGATAGTAATTTATAATCCGGATCTGATTTGATTTTGAAAAAAATATGTAAATACCTGGTGCCATTATTATTGATATATTAATTAAAATACTAACATGATATACATCGCATATAACAACTTTATGTACACGGTGTGACGTGAAGAATGTATATACCTACATAAAGTTGATCAGCGAAAAACAGCTAGATAAAATTGTTGTCCCATTTTGATGTTACTAACTTGAAATTTTCTATACGATTAGTTTTTTTGCTAAAACTGACGGAGAAAATCGAAAACTTGGAGAAGCTTCTTTTTTTTTCAACGGCTTGGGATAATGGTAACACTTAGGGGTGGTATTTTAAAACAACATAAACTAGTTGCATAAACCCTAGATAGGACGGTGACGTCAACAAATTTTTATGGCAAAGTTAATAGTGCCGATTGAAAAGTAAACTTGCTTAAATTTTCAACCAACACCTAATGCAGGTTTTGCCACCGGGCCCCGCTGGTCTAGCGGCTGGACTAATATTGTATCAACTTTATAGTCACACAGCATTTGAATGCTAAAATAACTAGACGTGCGAAAATTCTTGAATTTTTGGTTGTTCTAATTTCGGTCTTATCAGGTGCTAAAAGATTTTCAAGTTCCACATATGGTATAAACTTGGAATTTTCCATCCTTACAGGGTGATCCCTCAATCCGATAAGAAAAATCTGACTTGGAAAATCCGCTCTTTACAGCTTTTTTGTCAAAGCCTGAGAAAACGGTAACATTACGGGGTAGTCTTGTCGAACAAATGTTGAATAAGACCTTGGGTTGGATGACAACGTTAACTTACTTTTTACAAAATGGCGTAAGTCGAATTTCAAGCTGGCTCCTAAAAATTTAAAAATTCTGATTTTTATCTCTGGCTCCGTTTTTGTATGAAAATTAGTATTGGAGGTTATTGTGGTTACTGATGACTACTCTGCGCCATGTTTATAAGCTGTTTTCGAGGGTCCTCACGAATCATCTTGAACGTAGGTTTGATGACTTCCAGCCTCCCGAACAAGCCGGTTTCCGAAAGGGCTTTAGTACCATAGACCACATCCACACGTTGCGGCAAATTATACAGAAGACTGAGGAGTATAATTTGCCATTATGCTTTGCGTTTGTGGACTATGAGAAAGCCTTCGATTCGATCGAGTTATGGACAGTGCTCGAGTCTCTCCAGCATTGCCGGTATTGACTATCGGTATATCGAGGTGCTGGCTGAAATGCTTGTACAACAGTCCACTATGACCACAGAACCACTATGTCGGTCCGAGTACAGGAACAGAGTTCGGAGGCAATTCCATTGAAAAAGGGCGTAAGACAGGGAGACGTTATCTCTCCAAAAATGTTCACAAACGGACTGGAATATACCTTCAAGCTTCTGGAATGTCAGGGACGCGGCATCAATATCAATGGCGAGTACATCACTCACCTTCGATTTGCCGACGATATAGTAGTCATGGCAGAAACGATGGAAGACCTCGGCATAATGCTCGAAGACCTCAGTCGAGTTTCCCAACGGGTGGGCCTTGAAATGAACATGGACAAAACAAAGGTCACATCGAATACTCGTTTCGTGCCCACCCCAATAACATTGGGGAACTCGACTCTCGAAGTTGTAGACGAATACGTCTACTCAGGACAAACAGTCCAACTAGGCCCGTCCAACTTTGTGAAAGAGGTCAATCGTCGAATCCAACTCGGCTGGGCAGCATTCGGGAAACTTAGAAAAGTCCTTTCGTCTAATATACCTCAATCGCTCAAGACAAAATTATACAACCAGTGATGACTTATGGCACTGAAACGTGGTCTCTCACTATGGGCCTCATAAGAAAGCTCAAGGTCACGCAACTAGCTATGGAAAGGCCTATGCTTTCTCTACGATATCGAATCAGAAATGATGAGATTCGTAGATGAACGAAAGTCGTCTACATGGCCGAAAAGTTCTCGAATGAAGACCACATATCGGCAAGCGCAGCGTAGGACGACCAGCCGACAGATGACCTCATCCAAGTGCCAGGAAGACGCTGGATGAAATCCGCTTCCAACCGGTCTTTTTGGAAATGCATGGAGGAGGCCTATATCCAGCAGTGGACTTCTTGTGTTTCCATGACTCAAGAGGTTTATTTACAAAAGCTGTTGAAAATCTTTAAATATAGTGTAAAAATACAGAGGATTATAAATATTTTAAAAGAGTGGAAATTTTGATAAATTTGAAGCTTGGATTAAGATTTTGGCTCAAAATCTTTGAATTTAAATCATCGACTTTACGCAATTTTTTATTTTATTTTACACTACGCGCATTCACTGAAGCGGTTTTAAAAGGGTGAATATGTGTCATCGCTTCCGTGCCTGTGTGGCCACATAGTCCATTAAGCGAATCTGACAGGAGTATTTTTTTTCTATGGTATAACACAAACAAAATAATAAAAAATTTAAGAACAAAAGCAAAATAATTTATTTTTTACAGAAGAAAAAAAACATTTCAAAATGGAAATTGACCAAAGAAATAAAACAAAAATTATGAAAATGGATAAAGACTTCGTTGCTAAGGATGTTGGCAAAAGAGCTACAAATGGATTTGAGTGCTTATTTGGCCTGCATCCTTGTTTCAGCACAAAGACTGATAAATATAATTATTAATAAACAGTGCCGCCTCGTCTTAACTTATATTGGTATATTATAACAGATTAATCTGTTCATAATCGTATTAATAGTGTAATTCATACCATTTCTATTATTTCATTCCAATAGCACAGAAAACATACAGCATTTAAGTGATTTTTGTCATTAAAGCTGATAGTTAAAAACTATCCATACCATAGTACAGGGAATTCTAGTTTGATTGCGTTGTGTGGACGTTATTATTGTTATTTATATTATATTATTTATATTATTATATTACTCCCCACCGACGAATATTTTCAAGATACATTAAACTATTCATTGTGACACTTAAATAAAAATATGTAATATCGGTAAACCAGGAACGCAGATTTTTATTTAATCTATTGTGTGATACAGTACTTCTATTTCTATTTGGTTACTTTTTGTTACACTTTTCCTTTTTGTTAAGGTTTCAGTTGTTTTTTTTTTTTGTTACGTGTACAAAAAACCTAACTACTTTCTTTTGTTGTCATTATGATTACGGAACCCAAAAAATATTATGAGCGTTAAATTATATATTTAAATTACGTTGTACCTAAAAATGAGCATCGAATAAATGATGAATAAAAAAACCCGGATTTTGTGACAACCCTAGCAAAAACAATTGAATAGGATCAACATACATGTCATGGAAGTGTGATTTATATTACATGTAGGGAAGGTAAAGAGCATAATTATTGCAGTGTAGATAACTTATCCCAATACGGCGGAATTTCGAGAAAATAAAAAAACTAAAAACAAGTACAAATGTATATAAATTATAATTGCTTTAAAATTTTTAGCATTACGCCATTGATTCTTCTAACAATACTTCCGCATGTACAATAAAATGCGTGATAAAAATATACAGCGTTTTATTTTATTTAAAACAGAAAAACATGTCAGGCAGATAGAAAAAAAAATTACAGACGAAATCTACACAGATTCGTTTATGAATCAAGTATTATTCGTAACGCCAATCGAAGTTATTATTTACCAACACATTATTTACCGCCTA
Organism: Yponomeuta evonymella; assembly: GCA_963969515.1. Lineage (NCBI taxonomy): Eukaryota > Metazoa > Arthropoda > Insecta > Lepidoptera > Yponomeutidae > Yponomeuta > Yponomeuta evonymella. Next base: position 14,318,091 of record OZ018348.1, on the reverse strand, counting down.
TGTACCCTACAATCTAACGAGGAGGCGAAGTGCGAGCGCGAGGACTGAAACAAAACTCCATCAAACTAAAATGAACCTTAAATGCTAGGTATTAGAGACTACAATACTCGAGCAGAGTCTGGCCGCGTGCGGCCGACCTAATCGCGACAATAAATGGATTATAATACATAGGTAGTTAGGTTTCATTTTTAGTGAACCTCGCTTTTACCGTGATTTAGGCACAAATAATAGAACGATGTTTCGCTTAGATTCATAATGTTACAATAGCTCGGATGGGAAGAGGCGTCCCTTGAGCGACAGAGAGCTTTTGGTTCGAATAATGATTATAATAAATGATCGGTTTCCTTTTTACTTTTCTTCTTTTTATTTTCTTTATTAGTTATTTACTTAAATAAAAAAATACAGGAAATGGGAATTTACATTTTATGTTTTTCTAACGATTGAAGCTCGATCACTACTACAAAAATCAGTCCCCGTGCGTTGGTCTTGCAAAAACTCGAAAATGTCTCCACCGATTGGACTAATAGGTATATAATATTTTTTGTTTTGTTCGGACATGGGACGTGGGGCGAGGGCGCGGAAAAGACCCATCCCTTCAGGATCCTGTTTCATAGAACTACAATTCATTGTGACTATGATCGAAAGCCGATTAACCCACAGATTAACAAATAGACTCTGCTGCGCAGTGTACCTCGAATTGTCATAATAAACTACGAAATTATAGTTTTATGAAACTTGACCCAGTACATTTTGTACGAAAGTGAATTGGAAAGATGCGGCGTCTTTTTCGGTCCCTCACCCCACGTCCTTGGCCTACAATCGGTAATTTTGTATGAGAATTGCTACTTTGAATTAATTTCACTATATGGCGCTCGAGGTGAACTTTGGAAGGTTGATTTATGATTGATGAATCGCTTATGAAAAGTTACAATCAAATCAATGGTGATGCGAAGAGCGCCTGGTCACAGACAACATGCAACGAGTAGCTGGGCTTTTCCTCGTAAGGCGTAATGTGATAAATTGATAAAAACGTTTTTTCTGAATGAGTAACTATTGTTCCTGTTAGTTTTAAACATGAACATACAATATTTTGATATTGCCCGTAAGACTGTATAAGATTAAACGTAATCCACTGCGCATTTAAAATGGCACATAAATTCTTAGGTTTGTTTTAAGCATTCTTACGGAATATATTTACTCATAGAAGGCGTAAGGTTATGACAGTTGTCATACATGCCATAGGGAATCGAGGAGTTAAATTATATCATATATTAATTTCAAAGGTCTGAAATGTTCCTAGAGGATGTCACAAGCGATTCAAAAGCGTCTTCCAGCCAGTTCCAGCACACTGTAGCCCCTTAAAGTTACACTACACTAGATACAATCGTTCCTGTTAACATTATTTAAATACCAGACATCCTTGTCTTCCAAATAATCCTTAATGTTATAATAGGCTTTTTTGCACAGAGTATGCTTAATACATTTTTCAAACCGCGTCGGTGGTAACTCTAATATATCTTGAGGAATCTTATTGTAGAACCGTACACAGTGCCCCATAAAGGATGTATTAACTTTTGCAAGTATAAAACGTGGAAATGACAATTTATGTTTATTCCTAGTATCAATTTTGTGATGGCTACCAACATTTTCGAAATTGCTGATGTTTTTTCTAACATACATTATATTTTCATAAATGTATTGACTCATAATAGTATGGAATAGAAAGACAATGTAGCTATTTTAACCAACGTTTTTGGCCTTAAGTTCTAGGCCCTAAGTTTCTAAGTTTTGTAGTTTCTAACAGAGCCGGATTTTGAGGTCTGGAGGCCCTAGGGCAACGAATAAGCGGAGGCCCCTAATTTTCCCAAACAAAAAATACGAAACAAAAAACTACAATGAATACGACGAATTTTTTTTTATAAGTACCCATAAAAGATTGGCGTTTAATGATAGTACATATTAGCCTTTTGTGGGGGCCCTTTCCTTGTGGAGGCCCCAGGGCAGTAGCCCCGCCTGCCCTCCCCTAAATCCGGCCCTGGTTTCTAAGAATACTTACTTACCTACGATTTATTGATATTTCTGTCTCACACTTTGCAAATTTGATCATAGACATTTTTTTTCATTGATCATATTTCGTTGCATAAACTCACGTTTGAACCACGGAGGGGTAGGCAGAGACCAGGGTTTGCTACTTGCAACGATCCTGACAAAACTCAGCAATAGTTTCATATTAGAAACGAAATTCAAAGCACGATGTCTGTAATTACTTTGCCATTGGGACGTAATGGGAAGACTCGCCCAAATGGGCAGAGTTTTCGCCGAAACAACATACAAATGGGTGACATTCGTGTAATCAGCGAAATTGCTGTGTTCGCGTTGTTCTAACAAACTTTAATGTGCGGTTAATTAGCCCTTCGGGATGAGACAGTTTATTTTAGAGCTGGGCGTAGACTTCTGATCATTGACTCGAGTAACCGTTAGGCTAGCTCTACTTGAAAGATATGCAAGTACTAGCTGTAGCCAGCGACTTCGTTCTGGTCAAAAATTTTTGTTTGTTTTTCTGGGATAAAAAGTAGCCTAAAAGTAGCTACTCGAGACTATAATCTATCTTTGTGTCAAATTTCATCCAGATCTGTTCAGCCGTTCCAGCGTAATTGTATAACAAATTCCGATGAATCCATAGTTTCACACTCACAATATTAGGATATTACATTCTTTTTTGAGAAGTCTGAAGAGACAGACTGTTAAATATTACTTTAGTGAGATTCTTAACTCAAAATAAGAAAGAAAGCAAAAAAAAAACGGGCCAAATGTGAGTAAATTACGTGCGCCGAAGAATCCTACATAAATTAATAAGTATTTACCACAAATGTTTTTTTATCAGGTCTCTTGACTCGTATTTCACCAGTTTTCATTTTTTTTATACTTTATGGACTACAATATCGTGAAACGGCAAACAATATCTACCGACATCTTTTAGTTCTATAAATTGTCACACTTAAATGGAAAAAAACTATGGAACATCTCTGCGGTCGTCACTTTTTAAATTTTGGGAAAGTAAAAACACCATTTTGCTGATGATAATATAATAATTGAATACATGGAAAACATTACAAACAGGAAAACACCACACATTGGCTCATCTATAATATAAAAATTTGGCAGTTTGGTCAAGAATATAACAGTTAGTTTTAATAATTATATAATAACATTTTACAAAACATCTTATAGCTATATTTTAATAAAACTGTCTTAGTTTCGTACCTAAACACTTTGAAAATAAGTACTAAGATAGTTAATTTTGGAAATATGAACTAAACACTAAAATACAATTAATTGAGAATTGATATCACTTTGATATTATCATACTTAAATAAAAATATGGTAATTTAAAAATAATTTTCTTTTAAAGATTATTTGTAGAAAATAAACGGGTGTAAATATATGTCAATTTTAAAATTACACTTTAGGTTGTATAAAGATTGACTAGCACAATGTCAAAAACTTTACCCTGCATTCACTCGCTAATAGTGTCACTAATGCCAAAACGTGTGCAAACCCTCCGCAAAACATGTGTTGATACAAAGAAGGCACTAGATCCAATTGATAAGTACGAAACCAGTGTTACAATAGCAAAAACTAAACTGATAGGTGTACCTCAAAGTTTCAAGAATATTGATAATGTGATCGTTGATGTTAATTTTAAGAAACATAGAAAACGTTCAGCGATACTGTAACATATATAGTCAGGTGAACAAATGGACATTATATTCTTCTTTGTTTTTGCTTGAAGTGACTAAGTAGATATGTGGGTACCGTTATTCAATAGAAAATGTCGTCCCAGTAGAGCGAAAAGTCATTAAGTACCAGTTTGGCCGAAATTGAGTCATAAATGTAATCTTAGACGTAGTATTTTTCTTCAATATACTCAGATTGGAACATTTTTTTAAAGTGCGTCTACGCTAGGCGAGCCGAGCACGAGCGGAGCCGTTCTCGGCTTCGTCGTTCGCGGCGTCAAGTGTGGACGTATACAACGAACCTACAAGATCACTGTCCTCGAATGTAGTTCTCCGCAGTGCGCTCGTGGCTCTTGGCGAATATGGACGATATTAATACAATCCAATACAATAACACGTTCAGGGCACTCTTGCGGCTACCGCGTTGGTGTAGCGCGTCGGCCATGTTTGCGGAGGCTCGTGTGGACGGGTTCCATGCCCTCGTACGCAAAAAGTGTGCCTCATTGCTTACCCGGGTACGCCATAGTCGCAATGGTATCCTAAATGTATTTGCGTCACGTCCTGATAGCCCACTGCTGTAGAATTTGATGTGTATAACAAAATCATGTTTAGTTATTAAGTACTAACCCTAGCCTATAAGTTCTATTGTCACTAACATAAACGGGCCTTGTTGTCTCAATAAATGGATTATTATTATTATTAATATTGTAGCAGCCGCTGCATCATCGGCCCACGCATGTCCACTGCTGGACATAAGCCTCTTCTATTGCCCGCCACTGAGCACGGTCCACGGCTACTCTGATCCAGCTCTTGCCAGCCGCCCTGCGAAGATCGCTCCACCGAGTCTGAGGACGTCCTACACTACGTTTACCGATCCGCGGTCTCCACTCAAGAACTCGTCTACCCCATCGGTTATCAGTTTTTCGGGTAATATGGCCGGCCCACTGCCACTTCAGCATGCTAATACGGTGGGCCATGTCGGTGACTTTGGTTCTCTGTCGGATCACTTCGGATCAGCAGCCGCTGCTACTGCAGCAATAAACTCATAAATTTATTTTTGCACAATTCCACATCGTTACCCAATTCTTGGGATATACGAGACCATGCATCAATCTTTTTATTTTTTTTTATAGTAATCCTCTGTTCTGGGTCCCACATCAATGGATTATTTTGATATAATTCAATTAATTGCAAGGATTAATTCTGTTCACTTTTCCATGATGCTCGGCTCGAGCGACCGACGCCTGTCACCAAACACGTCCACGAGCGCATAGCGAGTGCGTAGCAAATCTCTGTGTTCGTCAAAAAAAAAAGGCAATTGGCGGAACACAGCCGAGCACGAATGAAATGCTCGCAGCGCAACTGGTTCGAACTCGTAAGTCGGTCCACACTAGACGAATTATGTTCGGCTCGTGCTCCGCTCGTGCTCGGCTCGCCTGGGGCGCCCCAGTAGCTCGCGCGTTACTGGGGTCAAGTGTCAAAAAATACTATTGTCTTGTCAAAAATTAAAGCAATGAAATACCCAGCAGAAAAAAACCAGCCAAGTGCGTGTGGGGCCACGAGTAGAGTTCCGTACAAAGAGAGGGTTTTATCTGCTTTGCAGAACGAACAACTTCATCAACGTAATTTTCAATGGATTTTGTACGAAGTTTTCCTTTTATAAGTTGGTCGCCTATTACTCATTAACTTGTTAAGCCTACTTAGCCTTGATAGTTTTCCTTTTAAGTTCATTATAATTTGCGCTACTACCCTGCGCTTTAAAACTTAATAGTTAGCAAACGGAACCCTAAATCAAAAAAATATCGTCCTACACCACACGTCTTACTATCGTCCTACTCCACAATATGGTGGATGTGGAAAAAATATGCATCCCTAATTAAGATGTAGAGGGGTACCAAAAAAAAATTTCAGATTTTATTCTATCGTTGCCAAATTTCAGCTTTCTCTCACTAATCGTCTCTTAGGTAGGCCGCGGACAGACATACAGATAGATGGACGGAGGTCGTACATGGTGAAACTATAAGGGTTTCTTGTCGATTACGGAACCCTAAAAAAACATAAATACACGCCCAATCAATATTAAATCAGTGAATCACACTAGCCCAAAACATATCCGACCCAAAGATTCTGATAACGCGAGCAGAGTTACCGCGCTGTACAGCAAGGGAGATCCTCTGCATCAAATACGCCCCAGAGCAGCAGACCAAGCTACGCCGACGCCTCTTTAATAATGGCTTTTCCTTGAATACCACAAACCCCGATAGATTCCAAAGCCAGTAGCACGATAAAATAACTACTCATCAACTGGCATTTGATATACTTTGGATATTTGAGTGTAACTACCGCCTCGGCAGACCCCCAGGAGATACAGTCGTAGAGCCAACCACAGAGAAAATAATCACTACGGAGCCAACATGAGAAGGTGCGTTACAGACGCAAGAGGCACCCTAGAGCAGACAACGACTCTTTTCCCACTTATTGATAAATATTGATGAGGCGAAAAGGCTCGTCAGGATCGTGGCAAGTGACAAGCCCTGGCCTCAGCCTACCCCTCTGGGACACAGGCGTGAGTTTATGTATGGTCGTTGTTTACGTGCATCTATGTAGATAGAAAAGACATGGAGTAAAGGTTGACTCGATTGAGTCTGTGTAACATCACTTTTTTTTTCGATTTATCACGATACAGAAATGATTGTTACTAAAGTATCAAACTATCCAGAAATGTTTACATAACAACGACATACGTAGACATCTTACAATTTTCCATGGTTCAATAAAAAACCGTACAAGTGCGAGTCGGACTCGCCCTCTACGGTTCCGTACAAATTCGTAGGTAAATCGTTAATAGTTCAGGAATTGCTTTTTGCCCGAACTTCAAAGACAATTTTTTTATGATTTACGTACAAATGTGTAGTTTTCGGAATTTTCCCTGAACTTTTAGTATACGGCGATATAACTTACCAAATTTCATAGTTTTCTAGGTCAACGGAAAGTACCCTTGAGAGTATCGAAATATAAGTTTTTTGCGGCATAAACGACCGTAACTTTTTTTTTACGTTAACTTGTAGGTTTGATTTTTACAGCTTCAAGGGACTGTAGACCTGAGTATATTGTTTTCATTTCAACTCGATATAGAGTCTTGATAGACAGATGGACGGACAGACAAAAAAGTGATCCCGCAAGGGTTCCGTTTCTCCTTGTGAGGCTCGGAACCCTAAAAATGATTTAATATCGATTGAATATGAAAGAGCTTGAGTGAACTTATCGAGTTAACAAGTGAGTGAACCTTTCCGGGTTCCGTAGTCCGACAACGAACCCTTATAATTTCGCCATGTCCGTCTGCTTGTCTGTCTGTCCGTCCGCGGCCTAGCGCAGACTGGTGGTAGGTACTAGAAAGCTGTAATTTGGTATGTGTATATATATTTATCACGCCGACAAAGTTAAAGAATAACATGTTGGAAAAAAAATTGTTTTACTCTGGCGGGATGACTTTTTTTCTCGTTTACCCCATCACGTGGGGCATGGTTGGATTTGGTCTTTGAAAAATATTGTGGGTGTAGGAAGACCAGTTTTTGATTTAAGGTTTCGTTCGCGAAATATTAAGCTTTAAAGCGCAAATTTTTGTCAGAGTAGGGCATCCCTCCCTCTCCTGGCTAAACGGTTGATTGTAGAAACGTGAAAAACTTCAGGGCAGTATCACATATAATAAACTTAAAAGGAAATGTACCACAGCTAAGTAGGCTTTACTAGTTAACGAGTAATAGGCAACCAAGTTATAAAAGTAAAATTTCGTACAAAATCCATTGAAATTAGTTCTGTAAAGCAGATAAAAAAATATTTTTCTACAAAACCCTACATTGCGCGTAGCCCGAAACGCACTTAGCCAGTTTTTTAAATAGGTGTTCGCTAATATAGCTCATATCTATATTAATTTTATTGAAATTATAATCAAGTAAAACAATGTGAATTAGAACGGTCAGCACTAGTACATTTGGACAATCATTAAAAAACAACTTAATCTCACGATTTGATAGCGAAAATCAAATATTACAGTAAATATTTCAGATTAGGCCATGCGTTTAAGTACCCATAACATTTTATGAAAGATATATTTTCAACAACATAAACAAATATTATGTCGCATTATATTAAAAATGGTAGTATCCAAAACGAGAGTTATGATTTTTGTAACTCAAAACTATGAATGACTTTTCACTCTACATAGTGTTGAAATATAAAAAGATCCTGAAAACATTATTAAATTGTACTGTTTATCAAAAGCATAAAATCAGTCTCATAAACGATGCTTAATATAGAGCATATTATGCCTTCTGACCCATAGAAATGCATAAATTTACCTTACTGACAGAAAAATACTCGAGAAAAAATCTTTGGCACAATCCGATAAAATACACCTTCGGCAATAGTCATTCGCGAAATACAACGTTCATTTCCTTTCAGAACTAGAAAAATCTGGTAACTAACAAATAACAATTTGTAGGAACCGAATAATTCTATTTCCTTCATCATTTGGCGAAAGAGGCATTGGTCGACTTACCCTCAAAAACAATGTAGTGGCAATGACATTAAACACGAATTAAGTATAGTTTGAAATGGAATGTATAAATCACAGATGCAGTCGGCGCGTTAGCATGTGCATATTTTTCGTTCTTGCCTCGCTTGCAGCTTCTGCAGCGATTGCCGACGCCGACCCGACGCACACATCATCGCGTATTCCACTGAAGACTCCATTCTGAAAACAAGGAAATTATTACAATATTTTATTTATATATACTTACTAGCTGACTCGGCAAACGTTGTTTTGCCATATTAAGTAGCATACAACCTATTCTCATACCTACCAGATACACACAAAAAAACATCATAAAAGTTTCGGAGGAGTTCGGTGACAAACACTGGGACGCACGAGATTAGGTTTTTACATATTGGATTTGGACTTTCACTTATTACGTCACAGTTTCTGTGTTATTTTGAACAAAAAAAATATTTGATTTAATCTATTTATCCATCCATGAATAGAGCCCACCAACGCTCCCGGTGCTCCCGGTCTCCTGCCAATCTCGTCCATTGCTTTCTGACGGCTTTAGAATGTCAGCGATCCATCGGCTCGGTGGTCAGCATACCGATATTTTACCCAACCTTGGCCACCACTCAGTGACCGCCTTGAGTCCATCGACCGTCCTGCCGCCTGGCCACATGCACTGCCCATAATCTCCACTTTGATTTGGTTATTCGCGTGATAACAACATTTTGATCATTTGAATCACGACGTTGAGTTAAATGATTTATACATAATTAATAATAACATACCGACAATCACTAGCCCTGGTCGTAAGCTAGGATTTGTACAGATCCAGCGGGAATCGAACCCACGACCTCTGTTTAATAGTCAAGCGTTACCGTTACTCAAGTGTTACCGCTAGACCAACGAGCGTCAATAAATTAGTGTTTAGTTATTTTCTCATTTCATGTAAGTGAGAAAGTAAAACTTAAAGCTTTTTACAGACAGCGCACAGTTTTTAAGTTATTTTTGTTAGGAATCTGACGCATACTTTTAAAAACGTTCGTGATAAAAATCACATATTTTCATATATCGTTTCTTCTACATTTATATCTGAAACTAACCCGCGATTTCTCTAAGGCTAACAATCTGTTTCTTTCTTTTTGTGCTCCGCCCAACAAACAGCTGATAACAGTCGATTAACTGATTTTTATTGTACGAGAAACAGGGGTCTAGTTTTTTAGTTTTCTGGGGCCTTTTTATATATTGGTGTGACGGTTACACTTACTTTCTGGGGCCTGTTTCATAAACTACAATTCATGGTTTACTATGACTATTCGATGTACATTGCAAAGTCGATTAACCCACAGATTACCAAGTAGACTCTGCTACGCAATGTATCTCGAATTGTTACAATAAACTACGAATTGTAGTTTTATGAAAGTCGGGCTGACTTGTTAGGTGCGAATTTTAATCCAGTGGCTCCCTTTCTTTGCTCATTTCTTTAATCAAATAGGAGGCGTGTCCCTGGCCACACAGAAGGGACGTGGGGCCACGGCGCAGAAAAGACGCGACGCGTTGTATAGAGTTCGCCCCGGCCCCGTTTGTTCAGACTACCTTCAGTACATTTTGTATGAAAGTAAATTGAAAAGACGACGCATCTTTTCCGCGTTCTCGCCCCACGTCCTTTCTGTGCGTCTTAGCTAGCGGCCACACAGAAGAGACGTGGGGCGAGGGCGCAAAAAAGACGCATCGTTAATTCAATTCACTTTCATAAAAATTTATTGAAGGGAGACGGGACGAACCCACACAGAGAACACGGGGCAATAACGGCGCGATTTCTATGCAACGCGTCGCGTCTTTTCCGCGCCCTAGCCCCGCGTCCCTTCTGTTTAGCCAGGAGCTGTGGGAGAAGCAACCCCGCAGCGCCATCTACTCGAGTTTTACGTTAATTCCGTGCGGAATAGTAGCATCTTCGTTAGTTTAGTTCTACCTGAGACACGACAGATTACGCCACTGAAGTGGTTTTCTATATTTCTTATGGTCAGAGTCGTAAGTGGAAAAGAATGCTTGTAAAGCCATAGTAGTAAGTCGTTATGCGAGTTTAATACACGAATAAAAGGTCAATATTAAAAATACAAAAAATATTCATTCATGTAGTAGATATACACACATACAGAAACTCACGCTTATATCCCAGAGGGGTAGGCAGTGACCAGGGTTTGCCACTTGCCACGAATATGACACACACGTCTCTCGCTTTATCAAGATTCATTAGTCGCATGCACGCACGCCGGTTTCGGGTACTTTTTATCTGGCCCTTCGCTATTATATTCCTTATTTGGTCAACGAATATCTGCCTGGGGTGTCCCTTACAGGCCCTAACACCCACATTTATTCAGTATAGACTGTTGATATTTTTTGTACCATTTACTAAGTTTTCAATCTTTTTTTATAAGATTTTACGGTTTGTCTGCTTTGTAGTGGCACTCTTTAGTGCTTTAATAGATGCCATAAAGTAAAAAAAAAATTCTTATATCCTGATGTTTCGAAAAATATACATATTATGAGAAAAACCTGATAGAAGATAAAGTTGTACAAAACAAACTCTAATTAGGGCGTTTTAAGAACTATGAATTTAAGAGGTACCCTGCATTATAATGTAGTAGAATAGCGCGAAAAATACTGTGAACCGACTTCATACGCATGTTGGCTGAAAGCAACAAGACCTCTGAACAGAAGGAACTCACCTCAGCATGACCTTATCCAGCAGTATATCGATGGCGCGATCGATGTTCTGTCCCGTCTTGGCGCTGGTCTCCAAGTAGGGCAGGTTATAGTTCTTGGCAAACTCTCTCGCTCTGTTCACGTTCACCAGCCGCTTCTCTTGTAGGTCACACTTGTGTCCACAGAGCACTATATCCGGGTCGTCGGTGAGACTGTGCGTCTGGAATGTAGTGTAGAATCCTGTTAGGACTGGATCCTCATAAACTGGAGTGTTTAAAACAAATTTCTACTCATGTGGCCACCAACACTCTGAAAATCCACTCCAACAATCATTCGAGTACTTGAATGAATGAATGATTTATTGCCACAAACAAACATGCTTACCTACATACAATAATAGAAAAATAAAGGAGTGCGTGTGCCAATGATACTATTTCAGCATTTGCTGTTGCTATTTGAAACAGCGCTTGGTTTTTAAATATCACCTCCACGCCAAATGAAGAAAACTTAGCAATCTCTCACGACATAAAGTAATAAATAAATACATAATAATTTTATGAATGAATGAACGAATGAATGTATAAGTAAATAATTAAAAATTTTCTACAGTTTTAAAGTAAAGAGACTACGAAATTACGTTATATTTCATGGAGTTACAATATTCTGTTTCCATTCCACATTTGAAAATGGTTGCAAGGCTTTAGTAGCTTTTCAACATGGCCGACATTATTAAATTTTTGCATCAAATCTATTAATACTATTGAGTGCATATTGGCATTATCATTGCAATGTCAATCGCATTGAAAATCTCGCCAAGTGCGTTTGTTCGTAGCATTTTGAATAGACAACTAATTCTACCTTTAGTCATGCAAATATTAAGTAAAATGTAATTAAAAATTAAAACTTACCTGTTGGATCAAATATTCTGCGATTTCACTATGATATTACAAAACACAACACTCAGGCATATGAAGTTAAAACATTCAGGCACATGAATAACAGATATAAGCAAAAATAATGATCATGCCGAAAATACGAAGTCACAGCAATAAAACCAAACACTGTAAAATTATGCAATAGGTGTGTTTGTTACACCTTAGCTTAACTTACAACGAAGCAAGGAGTTTTAAAGTTTAAATGAAAATGACGACCATTTTTACTTCATATTACACAAAATACTATAAGTTAGTAGGTTGTTAATGGTAATTGGCTTCCATTTGGTTCGGTTTTGGCTAGGTGAAGTTGGGTAAAACTGAATTGCTAATCCAGAGTTTTATGAAATCATGTTTTGTTTGGTAAAATGCGCTCACTATGTTTTTTTAAAATGTATAGTTAAGCTTTAAAAAAAATTAATATGTATGTATTAGCATTCAAATACAATACATACATACACATACATAAACTCACGCCTGCATCCCAGAGAGGCAGAGACCAGAGACTGCCACTTGACACGATCCTGACAGATCACTCTCGCTTCCTTAACATTCATTAGTCGTTGCATGCACGCACGCCGGTTTCGGCATAAAAAATATGTGTGTAGTTGAAAACAACTTTCTAGGAGATTTTTTATAGGGATTATCCCTGTCCTAGTAACATAACTGGTGTAGTCTCAACATTTGTCTGTTTCTAACTCAGAGTTTGTCTGAAAAAAAATCTTAGGATAGAAAGAGACACAAGACTGCAAGTTTAGACATTATGATGAGTCTGGGCCTGTCATCTTAGCCCGGGTAGGCATTAAAACTTCTCTTACACCTGGCACATTCTAACATTTTTTAACATAACATAAACTCACGCCTGTATCCCAGAGGGGTAGGCAGAGACCAGGGAGTGCCACTTGCTACGATCCTGACAGATCACTTTCGCTTCCTCAACATTCATTAGTCGTTGCATGCACGCACGCCGGTTTCGGGTACTTTTTATCTTGCCCTTTGTTAATACATCCTCTATTTGGTCGAAGTATGTCCGTCTGGGTCGTCCCTTACCGGCCCTTCCATCCACATTCGCTCGATATATTTGTTTTGTCAATCTTTCTTCCTTCATCCTCTCCACATGTCCAAACCAACGCAACATTCCTTTCTCAATTCTTGTCACTACATTTTTTATTAATTCAATATCATAATATGAAAAATGTGATCAGACGCATTGCTAATAAGGAAAATCAGGGATGTTTATCCTAAAATATTCCTAATTATCGTTTTATTATATAGTAAGGAATGCCTCAGATTCCATTTGTCAACAGTATACTGATAAAAGAATAATAATAATGCAGGTACTCATTAAATTAAGTACCTTATATCTCTGTAAAGCCGGATTTTGACGGTCTTAGTACGCTCGGACCGTGTGCGTACAGTTTTAGTTGATTATGACGACGGTCAGTGCGCTCGGACCGAGTGCGTGACATCTAAATGTGTTAGAACGGACCAGATGGACGCCAGCTTTAAACTTTCTGAACACAGACAAAAACTGACCTTCAACTGTTCTATCCAGTTCCTGACCTCGAGAAAGGAAGCCTCATTGGTCAGGTCAAAAAGCAGTAGAAATCCCATAGCATCTCTGTAGAAAGCAGTTGTTAGACTCCGGAATCTGAAGAATGAAAATATCCAATTGAGATAATGATGATTGAGTTCATTTAAGTAAATAGATGCCAAATAATTGAGCAAAAGTTAAAGATTCAAGTAAGTACAGAGTTATCCCAAGGTCCACAAGATAGCGTATTTTTCTTTTGGAAAATTAAATGTAACCAAATCTTCTCTAGCAGGGCCTTGGCAATGGGGAATCCAAATACAATTATATTATCCTTGAAATCTTTAAATAGGCTCTAGCCTTAAATTCTAGCTAGACAAACCAAGAAGTGTTACCAAACTGGAGATACTTACAGTGTCATTTAATGAAAAACACGATTCCTTAAAACACTTTATAAATGCCGTGTAAATAGTCGTTTGTTGTGTTTATGGTGTGTTTGAAGGAATTGCATTTGTATAAATAATATATACTATTAATAGATACATAGGTAGTTAGAATAGATTGAATATTCCTTATTTTGTTAATGTTTGTCTATTAAAGTTACCTTTCTTGGCCAGCAGTGTCCCAAAGCTGGAGATGGATGCGATGTTGTCTCCCATTTTGTTTATACATCTGAAGTTGTATAGAAGCAACACTGTCAGTACACATCAGTTTCAATTACCTATTAATTTGTCATATGGGTCAGAATAATTTCATAGCACATCATAATAATTTCATAGCGGTCTGAGGGTCTGTAAGTAGGAAAAGTAATATTATACAGGTAGACATAGATTGCATTGCATAGTATGCATATCTGACGAGTCAAATGTGAATAGTATCACTTAATTTTATTTAATTATAATAATTTATAGCCATTTCACTGGTCATCTCCCTTGTTTGCGCACTGCAGGTTAATTTTTTTGTTAAAAAGCCCAATATCACTAATTTATTTTCGTAATTAGAATATAAGTGGTTATTAAATGAAGACCTTCTTTCCGACAGGCAGCATTTTCACCATGGTGGGCAGGCAGGTTAGTATTCACTGCCTTAACTTTAGTTCAACAAAGTCGGTGCCCCACAGGACTTCTATTAAATGTTTGCATGATTGGTCCATAAGTATTACAATAAACACAATGAATGTGTAAATAAATTAAATAGTTAAATAAAAACATCCACAAAACAAAATCACTTGTCCTGACCCAAAATAGGATATCCTGTGATATGACAACCAGTCACGTCGTCACATACATGGAAAAGCATCCACACTGACACCTTTTGTATAAATCAAAGTCAGGCGACCCCCAGTGGGAATTACACCCATGTTCTCTGGTATGCTAATCAAACGTTTTACGTTAAGATCAACAAATCAGCCATGTAGGTACGTGTGCAGTTATGCCAAGTATATATAGAGTTACTTACCACAGTTTTCTCTCTGAAATCGATACCGACTGTGGAGATGAACTGCGAGTGAAATACTCCATCAGTGTACTTATAGAGGAAGCTGGTCTTCCCCACGCCGGAGTCTCCGACACACAGCAGCTTTATAAGATAGTCGTAGTCCATAGCGGAAGCTGCAGCAGACAGCGTGGGTTTCAGATAGAATCGACCTTCAGTTACGAACCATAGCCCGTTGGAAACTAAGTGGTTTAATTACAGAGACAAGCAGCGGTAACTAATCAATGAGAAGTGCGTCCACGGTTACTAGTATTCGGTTTTTATTGATAAAAACGTAAACAGTACAACAGAGACAAGTCCGAATCGTTATCAATTCAAATTAATTCTGCTTTATGGACTCACTGCACTGATTATCCAGCACAATTTCACCAATGTCACGTGTTAGGCAAGAAATTGCCAATTATAAGAACGTTAACAGAAACTAAAATCTAATAAAAATATTTTTACAAAATCCAAACAAACCATAGGAATCTATGAAAAAACCGAATCGTTATCAATGATTACTATACTCTATGATCGTTATCATGGACACAGAGCATAGAGTATAGACACAGAGAAAATAATCACTAATCATGGATGACACTTTGTTTTCTTTTTTATTATTGACGTGACGTTTCAGTGTAGTGTTGCCGTTTATTTTGCTACAATTGCCATATCTGTATTTTCCTGAAAATATGGATCTATTCATCCTGTGCAGCCCGCTGACTGTTTTGTACAGGATCCTTAACGGATTAGTTTCTGACCTTCTTTCGTTCATTCGATCCATAAAACTCAAGATTCACGTTCAAGTGAGTCTAGAAGTTTGTGATTTGCTAGTGTAACTGGATTGTGCATCCGTGCCGTCAATATTTTCCACTGCCTCTTCAGGTGGCTCCAGCATGTAAGCGTTTTGCTTGGGTAGCAATTCGGGGTGATTTATGTACA
This sequence comes from Yponomeuta evonymella, assembly GCA_963969515.1. Lineage (NCBI taxonomy): Eukaryota > Metazoa > Arthropoda > Insecta > Lepidoptera > Yponomeutidae > Yponomeuta > Yponomeuta evonymella. The sequence goes on along the minus strand of OZ018348.1, from coordinate 14,302,224 downwards.
CCGGCGAGAGTACAGTGATGGGAGGTTCTGGATGCGCCGGTATGGGCAGCAAGGAGTTGTATAGGCACCAATGGGGTTTGAAAAGGAAGACGTGCCGGCCTTGGCGGTCTTTTATAGGCCTGAAGTTCCTTAAAATTGGCTCGTCCCATGGGTTCATCAATTTACGGAACTCGTTCATCTGGTAACAAAATAGAAAGGCTTAGCCACAAAGGCTTTTCGCTCGCAATAATTATTGAGGTAATAGTGAGGTTCTATATATTATATGGAGAATAAAAAAAAAGTGTTGAACAACTAGTTACCTTTCGCTCACACAATACCTATTGCCGTCTATATTCATGTTCTCATATTTATAAAGTATTATTTACACACATCGTCATTTATATACCTATATGCGAAGCGATTGCTTTACTGTAAACCTATAACGGAATGGCGTGGACTACTGATAAACTGATAACGCTGCGCTTTTAACTAAATGTTACAGATTCCTGTTTGTTCAAAATTTACCTATGACCTTTGAGTAGTCTAACTAACGTAGAGTAGTCTGAGGTCTGACCTGGTCTACAGTCGCAAATAGCGTGGCCCTGGGCACAATCCACCTAATGACGAAGGCCTCATCCTTAACGCTCCTGAGGGTTCCCCAGTAGAAGAAGTAGTCCTCAGAAAAGCACGGCATGAGCTGACTCATCGGGTAAGGGCCGATCTTAGTATGTGTCTGCGACTCCTGGATCCGGGAGAAGCCCTCGATAAATCTGTCGAGGCGTTCGTCCGGGCTCATTCCGTACTGCCGGAGCAATGAAAGTTTTTCAGGTATAGAAAGGTGCACCATAAGGCTACGTCCATCAAAAATATGGCGGAAAAGGGGTTCCGCAAAATCACGTGAGGGAAAAGGAAAGGGGTTCCGTGAAAATATCACGTCAACTTTGTACTTAATAGAAAATTCAGGATGTTTATGTTCAGGAGCATGATCATGACGACTGCATTAGGTTTGCTAAAAGGTTATTAGGAAATTTCATATCATATATCGAGCTAATGTGGGTGGACGGGACTGTAAGGGACGTCCCAGGCGGACATACTTCGACCAAATAGGGTACCTATGTACCTACATAGTAATATTAGCAAAGGGAAAGATAAAAAATACTCGAAGCTGGCGCATGGCGGCGTGCGCGCATGCAACGACTAATAAATGTTGATGAAGCCAAATAGATCAGTCACGATCGTGGCAAGTGGCATACCCTGGTCTCTGCTTACCCCTCCGTGATACAGGTGTGAGTTTATGTTATTGTTGTGCTTTTTTTTTAATTTGTCAAAGTCCACCAATTCTAGTCGGTGCCTTTTTTCTACTTTTGGGGTGGTAATAAGGGCAATTTTACTTTTCACTATTTTACTGCTCTATTAGTTACCTAAATTTTGTAATACCTTCTTACCACGATTTTCAGGTTTCTTTCAGAAACTCTCACGTGGGGGAGGCGGAACTACACCGCTTACCAAATCTCACCATGGTCTAGATTCGCAAAAGAATGCTACCTACCCTTATTAATGGACGTCCCTAACAAAACAGGGTTTAGCATCGATATATAGGGTTACCTCTAAAGCAATTTCTGAAACACGTCGGTACAACAACTTTTGTTTTAGTTACCGCCGTTGATTTGTTTTTGTTTTACAATTACGTAATAGAGTTACAATTACCTAAGTAATATTTTCCCATACGTGCGGAGCCAACCAAGCCACGGGTTTCCTCGCGATGTTTTCCTTCACAGTTAGCGTACCGACAGCCGACTAAGCTGTCAGGATGGTATAGGTGCTGGGCAAGCCTACTCCATTTAAGAAACAGTGTCCCCGGCACCGTCCGAGTGGTCCCTTCACCCATGTAGTGTGATTGAAGGTGCCAGTGGACGCTGCATAAACCATCACATTACGTATATGCAAAGGCCGAAGTTTTTTATTTCCAATATTTTTTTATGTTGTTTTCGGTACATATTTCTGCGTAATAGTGGCGCTGTTTTATAGATAGTGCTTAGAAACATAAGTGTTAAATAGGACATTATTAGAATAGAGTGAGCGCTTTAGTGTAGTGAATCTAATGAAGTTAGGTACGTAAACTCAATATAGCAGCAGCTTAATAGCAGACTAATGCATGTTGATGAAGCGAAAGATCTGTCAGAGGTTCAAACTTATCTCGTTCCAAATTTTACGAAAACAACAATGTAATTTACCTACCTTTGCATTAGGACCACAGAACATCTGTTCTGTGATTAGGACGTCCGTCGTCATGCAGCCGTAAGGGCAGGCAAATAATAATTATTATTGTATCGTATTATTAATGTTCGATTCTCACGAACGCATGTTTCGGCATCCGTAGTATAAAGATGCCTATCGCAATATTACACTGCGGTTTACTCCGCCGGAGGCAAATAACGATCGAAGTCCAAAGCACATCCAACACAGAACCCCACTCTTGTGTAATAGAATTCCAATTTATGTTAGTAACAGCCAGTGCCAGCCCAGGCTAAGGCAGTCTTTTGGGACTGTGTAAACTAAAGCTAAGGCGAAAGCGATTTATATCTCTTAGCATGATACATTGTGACGTTTCAAGGAGCTAGGGCTGCGCCGTATTAACTAAACGGTTATTATTATACTTCACCGAGAGAGAACCCGCGGCTTGGTTACTGGCTGTGGGCTAGGCCGATTAAGCATCTAAAAAAGTGTGTCCCAGGAACTGCAGCGTCCTAGTGGTCCATTCAAATCACTATGCGGAATACTTGTTATCAAAATACCCGTCATTTTTCAAACTCATAATGTCTTCATTGACGATACTAACAAGGGACGGTGAAAGAGAAGAGGTGCCTAGCCGTAGACTCTCTTTATTATTATTATTAAAATTCTTTATTGCACCAAGTAAATTTTAATATTGTACAATAGGCGGGCTTAATACTAATACTTTTGGCTGATTAGATAGATAAATAAATTATGTCTTTCTCATTCTAACCTACAAACAATAATGCACACGTGAGCAAACACACTCTGAGTTCATTACATGATATAATTTTCTTTCTTTTCTTTTTTTAGTGCTCCGTACCCGAAGGGTGCCAAAAGGGACAATATTACTAAGACTTCACTGTCCGTCTGTTTGTCTGTCCGTCTGTCTCTGTCTGTCTGTATGTCTGTCTGTCTGTAATAGGTTCCCGTTTGGCACCTTTCGGGTACGGAACCCCAAAAACAAATAATTCTATTTTATTTCCAAATAAAATTTGTGTGAGCTGCGTTAGTGTATTTTTTATATTCTTTTCTTTTGTGGGTTACTAAATATTAATGTGATGCAATTAGGTTTTTAATCCACCAAGACCGTAACACGTTCTGTGAATTTCAATTCAACTACCTATTACGGATTGAAAGATAATGCTCTTTACAGGAAAGACGGACAGACTGACAGCGTCGCCGTAGGCACACTAATAGTCCCGTTGGTACCCTTCAGGTAAGAGTTCCTTACCAAAAGTTAAGTACATAAGTCATACGTTACAGGTCTTTTTGTTAGACTCTGCCGTTTAGCGTCACGCACATAATTATGGTCTTCTATTTAGGACTTAGGACCGCAGATATTGCTCTGCGCTTACGACCACAGCTTAGGACCCTATTCTACCGAACAAATAATTTAAATCTAATGAAGTCTCTAGAATTCATTAGACTTAATGGTTTAGTTGGCTTAGCGTTGGGTGTAACCAACCTTAATGATGTAGCACACCATACAGACCCCGTCTGGATGCTTGAAAGCTTCTTCTTGTGTCATATACTCAGCTCTAAAGTATGTGACCTGGAAGCAAATATGTTTTTTATCAAACTCTCTATCAGTAATAGGCTCATCCGCTGTTCAAAATCCCTTACTAGTAGCTGAACCGAAAGCATAGACATACTACGCAAAGACAGTGTGTCAAACAAAATTCCGCTCAAAAGCGAGGCGACATGCACACTTTAACGTAACATAGGTACGTATTACGTGTGCCTAAGCGGATGGTAGTGACGTTTTCAGACGCGCACACTCACAACCGGCTCTACGCTAAGCATGCCAATTTGGGCCAATTTGTTGCCTCTCGTTTGAAGCTGTGACTGCGGTTCTATACCTTATAATAATTCTATGCCGAAAGGGTTTATTCCACTGGCTTGAACTATTGTTCCGCTAGCTATTCTAGAAGTTCATGAGAGTGAATATTATTTAAAATGGTTTCATTGTTGTTGAACAATGAAACCTTGAAATGAAATCTCTACGATTGACTACCCACACGTCTGAAATAAATGAGGTCATTTTACAGACTTAAAATGACCCCATTTAGTTCAGTTTTGTCGGGACGAGTTTCTTTTATCTCTCTGGAGATTTTCTGCTATATTTTGAAGAGCCTCTTGAACACGCAACTTGAATTGACTGCCTCGTTGGTTTAGCGGTATCTCGTCTGCCATGCCGGAGGTCGTGGGTTCGATACCTAAGGGGGGCGGCCGTACATTTGTACATGGCCTCAGTCTTGTTTGTTTATTTAAATACAAAAAATATATGTCTTATTTCTGCCAATTTGCATGCCGACTTCCACCACTTTCTTAAATTATACATTTACTTAAGTAAATTTTGTTATACAAAAGTCTTTTTAAATGGTGACTTAATTGACATTTAAGAAGTGGTGCAAGTAGATCTAAGTAATGGAATAAATCGAAAATAATGAAAAATATACAGGGTGACCGTGTTATACAGGTTAGTCATTTGAGGGGAACTACATAATTCATTGTAGATTGATAAAAAGTTTTTTTACAAGATTTATCCTAATTAATAGAGTTATGTATATCAGCAAAACATCAAAATAACACTTTTTTACTTTCATTGCGACAATAGATCATATTTATAAACTTAGTGTTAAGTATATAAAGTGTTATGTTATTTAATATGGTTTGGGCTGTAATAAAAAAATATTTACTATTTATTATTGTTATTAGTACTTCAAGATCAGTAAAAAATAACCAAAATATTATAACATATACAGATGACAAGGTTATACAGGGTTTTAATTTGAGACGGTGTTTTAAGTGCCTAATACGTAAGGATTAGAGAAAATATTTATCAGCAAAACCCTATTTATTAAAGTAATGCATTTATGCATTCATAAATGAAACATATACTGTCAGCAGCAAACAAAAAGAAAAAATAAATTTAAATTTCGTATCAAATAAATTATTAGAACCCAGACATATGAAGACCCTGACAAAAATATAAAATTGTAAAAAATATATCTATAGGGTGAACGTGTTATATAGAGTCGTAAGTTAAGACGGTGTATTAAGTGCCACCTGTAAGTAATCCGTTGTAGATAGAAAAAAAATGTCAAAGTGCAAGTCGGACTCGCGCACGAAGGGTTCCGTACCATTATCAATACAACATTTGAATATTTCAAGCGTCTACCTGTTGCCGTTATTAATATCGAGGAAAAAAACGGCAAAAAATTACGTTTGTTGTATGGGAGCCCCCCTTAAACATTTATTGTTAAAGTAAATATACTACTAAATATTTTGTGAATATTTGAAGCATCTGCCTACTGCCATTATTAATATCGAGGAAAAAACGGCAAAAAAAATGTGTTGGAGCTTAACTAAAATATTAATTTTATTTTATTTTTAGTATTTGTTGTTACAGTGGCAACAGAAATACATCATCCTGTGATCATTTCAGCAGAAGGTATGACCAACGCCAATATCATCATTTCGACGAGCGGAGTGCAGGTTGCGGGAGGGGTGATGGAGCTTTTAATGTAAGCTGGGCCTTAGACCAACCTGCATCTCACCGGGGTACCGGCGCTGATCAACGACGTGGTCGCTGCCCTCCATCATGGTGTTGCCCCAGTGGAAGTGGATCTGCGACAGGATGTGCTTCTCCAACAAAGGACCACCCTCAATGTAGGGCCGCTCGGCTGGCCACTTCGCGCCCACCACCACTGCGGTCGAGAGAGATAAAATGGGATGAGATGAGATGAGACGGGACGGGATGGGACGGAATGGGACAGGATGGCACGGGATGATATAAGAGTTAGTTCATGCCGAAAATGATTGCACAATATATTAATATACACACTCACTTGATATAGAAAAAAATATTGATTGATGGTTTCTTGGGATTATTACACTGATCCCCACAGGAAATCCCCACCAGAGGGGATTTTTTGTATTTTTGCCAATAAATGCTCGCTATACGATCTCCAACGTGGATTAGTCAAAAAATCTAATTCAAAATATACAACGTGTTACTGAAATAAAGCAAAACCTGAAAATGAGTGCTTCGGTGCTTAAAAACAGACATTACCTGTTTAAAATTGTTTCTTCTTCACCATCGGTAATTAAACCACTTAAAGTAAGCACAATTTTATAGTTCTTAATCCTCAAAATAAATTTGTATGTCAAATAAAAATTGCTTTAATTGGTGGTGTTTTCATTTATTGATACTGAGAAATGGTTTTCAGGTTTTGCGTCATTTCATAGAGTTATTGAAAAGTATAGATACATACACATACAGGGGTAGACAGATACTAGGGCCTAGATCCTGTTAAAGCGTTCCAGTCCAGTCCAACGATAACCTCAAGAACGTTTTACCCATCCTTGGCAGAACTGCATTAACTCCTGAACTGCCCTCACGGAATGGAACGTATAGGTGGCCCATACTAAGTTGGACACAGATCTGTGTCGCGGAAGACGAGTGATTAAGGGGATCCATGGGGCTAACCAATAAAAAAAATCATATCTTCTTTTACAGATCGTTTTTGCGAAAAGTGTCAGATCAATCTCTCAAATTGTGAATTTTAGGACCCATGGCCGTGAACCTAAGGCAAAACCTGGGAGTAGATTTCGTCATTTACGCCAAAACGGCCGTTTTAATATGATCACTATTAACATGATCGAGAGATTGATCTGACACATTTTGCAAAAACGGTCTGTAAAAAACCGGCCAAGTAATAATAATAATAACGTCCATGCAATACAATCACTTGACCTGGTCCCAAACTAGGATACCCTGTGCTAACCAGGCAAGGACGTCACAAACATAGAAATACACCTGAGGCCATTTCTACAAATGTACCGCGGCCCCCGAGTAAGTGCGAGTCGGACTCGCGGATGAAGGGTTTCATACCATTATCTATACATCATTCATCACCACAAGAAGTCCACTGCTGGGCATAGGCCTCCTCCATGGATTTCCAAAAAGACCGGTTGGAAGCGGCCTGCATCCAGCGTCTTCCTGCCACTTGAATGACGTCATCTGTCCATCTTGCGGCTGGTCGTCCCACGCTGCGCTTGCCGATATGTGGTCTCCATTCGAGAACTTTTCGGCCCCATCGGCCATCAGTTCTGCATGCTATGTGCCCCGCCCACTGTCACTTCAACTTACTAATCCGCTGGGCTATGTCGACGACTTTCGTTCGTCTACGGATCTCATCATTTCTGATTCGATCTCGTAGAGAAATTCCGAGCATAGCCCTTTCCATAGCTCGTTGCGTGACCTTGAGCCTTCTTATGAGGCCCATAGTGAGAGACCACGTTTCAGTGCCATAAGTCATCACTGGTAACACACACTGGTTGTATAATTTTGTCTTGAGCGATTGAGGTATATTAAACGAAAAGACTTTTCTAAGTTTCCCGAAAGCTGCCCAGCCGAGTTGGATTCGACGATTGACCTCTTTCACGAAGTTGGACCGGCCTAGTTGGACTGTTTGTCCTAAGTAGACGTATTCGTCTACAACTTCGAGAGTCGTGTTCCCCAATGTTATTGGGGTGGGCACAACACGAGCGTTCGACATGACCTTCGTTTTGTCCATGTTCATTTTAAGGCCCACACGTTGGGAAACTCGACTGAGGTCGTCGAGCATTATGCCGAGGTCTTCCATCGTTTCTGCCATGACTACTATATCTATGACTACTACTATATACTATAGTGATGTACTCGCCATTGATATTGATGCCGCGTCTCTGCCATTCCAGAAGCTTGAAGGCATCTTCCAGTGCGTTCGTGAACAGTTTCGGAGAGATAACATCTCCCTGTCTCACGCCTCTTCTCAATGGAATTGCCTCCGAATTCTGCTCCTGTACTCGGACCGACATGGTGGCGCTGTTGTACAAGCACTTCAGCACCTCGATATACCGATAGTCAATACGGCAACGCTGGAGAGACTCGAGCACTGCCCATGTCTCGATCGAATCGAAAGCTTTCTCATAGTCCACAAACGCTAAGCAGAATGGCAAATTATACTCCTCAGTCTTCTGTATAATTTGCCGCAGCGCGTGGATGTGGTCTATGGTACTAAAGCCCTTTCGGAAACTATTATCTATACAAAATTTGAATATTTCAAGCGTCTACCTGTTGCCGTTATTAATATCGAGCAAAAAACAGCAAAAAAATCACGTTTGTTATATGGGAGCTCCCCTAAAATATTTATTTTATTCTGTTTTAGTATTTGTTGTTATAGCAGTGGACAGTGGAGTCTTAATAATAGGGTCCCTTACCCTCTAGGTACGGAACCCTAAAAAAGATATGCATTTTTTCCTTGGTGGCGCTAGTGTTACTCTATGGGGCCCCTTAAGTCGTCAATTACATTTCTAAATCACCTGTAGGTATAGCACGTTCATTAGAGTTAAGTGGAGCCAAAACGCTCCAAATCGCGTCAAATTTGTTCCGTATATTCGGCTCAGCGCGTCCGCTAAGAGACGTATTTATATTGGGATTTTACATAGCGAGGCTAGTGGAAACTAGAGGCCTAATTATGTGTACCAAATGCTTTCGGAATCCTGATGTTTGCAACAACAATTAGCACGGAACTTTACAATTAGGCGATTGGAATCGCTAAGGATATGAGCGCGTCGAGGCGTAATATAGTACCTTTTTCGTAAAGCTAAAATTAGTAAGACTCTAGCCCCCGTACTCTCGACGCTATTAAATTAGCCAACTTACGATACAATTGAGTGCGTTTATTTAAAAATTTAGCCAAAACTTGCCTTCAGATTCCGATGCGCTCTAAGTTTCAATATCCAAGTATATTGCTGACCTTCTTATGACTAAAACGTGTACTATGTAGTTTTGTCTGTATCATCATCATCATTCAGCCACAAGAAGTCCACTGCTGGACATAGGCCTCCTCCATGGATTTCCAAATAGAACCGGTTGGAACCGGCCTGCATCCAGCGCCTTCCTGCCACTTGGATAAGGTCATCGGTCCATCTTGTGGCTGGTCGTCCTACGGTGCGCTTGCCGATATGTGATCTCCATTCGAGAATGTATTTATATTTTTGTGTTTTTATACTTAGAAACAACCATTACAATTATGCAAAATTACATATCTAATCTATGGACAAATGATATGTGTTTTAGGATGAATCAAAGAAAATATGCGGTGGTAGTCTAGTGGGTAGAACATTGGACTCGGAAGCGGGAGACCCAGGTTCGATGCCCAGTGCGGGCATGTACCTATGACTTTTCTTTCTAAGTTATGTACATTTGTGAAGTTATAGTAGCAATACCATTCGCTAACGGTGAAGGAAAACATCGTGAGGAAACCTGGGTGTCTGAGCTATTCATATACGTCAGCGCTTGAAATCGCCAATCCGCGGTGGGCACGCGTGGTGATTAAGCCCATACTCTCTCTCTGAGAGACGGCCTGGGCCCTACAGTGAGACGTATATAGGCTGCTTATGCTTATGCTAAAGAAAATATGGGTCCTGAAATCCGAGAGAAAAATAAAAAAAAAAGTATTTTTGACGGTCACACCAAAGGTTGATCCTTTTAACCACACAAAACGTTGACGATGACGACTATGCGTGCATTTATTGCAATGACCAATGCAATGAAATAACCGATGACTTCTCGTTCCAAGCTGTTGAAGCCTAGTTAAAGCGCACGTCCTGTTCACTCTAGGCTTATGCCAATTCCCCAAGACCATTTTTTTTATTTTTGTGCTCACTTACACATTAAAAAAAGGTTTATGTCATTTTTTCCATTACTGCTAAGCCATTGTGGATAATACATGGACAAAATTATTTTTTATTGATTTCTGATTGAGACTAAATAATTTTGAATCAATTGTATCTACTGTTAATTTTTTACATTAATTGTTTAGCTTTGATTATGTAAATCAAAGTTAAATGTCGCAGTTTTAGGGATCCAGCAAAAGTAAATATAAAGATATAATGCCGAATAAAAGCTGTATGTTATTATGGACGTATTTTGCCTACTTTCATTCGATTTCGAAATAGCGAAAGATATTAGATTTTCCATATATTTTCGCATGGTACTCAACTGTCCGACCCAGGCTACAAACTGAGCGAACAAGGTCGAAGCGATGGCACAACCTGATCTCTATGATATAATAGAGATAAAACTGCGACCAAGCGTCGAGATGAAAATTTCAAGAATACCTTTCACCGAGGAATTCCATATGCCTATTGCCTTCTACATACGCCGTTTTATCCCTTTTCATGTTTAATCTGCATGTCAGCGGACGCTCGGAGAATCACTGTAAAAAACTGATTGAGTGAATCTCGGAGGAGGCCACTTTATTTTGATTTAATGTTTTTTATTCGCACGCAAACAAGGCCGGACAGAATTATTACTAACTGACTTATTTAGTACCCGTTTAATCTGCATGTCAGCAAACATCACTTTTGACTGAAACTCGGAGGAGGCAACTTTGTTATTTGATTTAATATGTTTTATTCGCACGCAAACGAAACCGGACAGAATTATTACTTCCCTCTTTAGTACCCGGTTGACCGAGCTTCACTTGTTTACTTTTTTTGTGAAACACTTACTACCTACTACGTATTTGGATAAACTCTACATACTTTTATGCACAGAAGAATGTGAATAAATGAATAAAATAAAAATGAAACCTGCTTCCAAGCGAGCGCTACTTGCTGACAGAACCTACATCAACCTTTATGCGTATTCTAGTCAGTTCTTAGACCAAATAGGAGATGTGCAAGTGAACCACAGCATAAAAAGTACCAGGATTTCAAATATAACAAGCAACAAAAGTTCAAAAGTTGAGCAGTTGTTGACTGTACCTACCTACGCTTTCTTAACCCTAAAGGTTTGCACACAATATAATGACTACCTACCTGAGTCGGATTTCGATGGAGAAACTTTATCTATCACAAAAGGGGTTTGCAAAAAGTTTCTTGTTTCGTCATCCCTAACATGGGTGAGGTCATGAGGTAGAATCCCGGCAGGTACCCACTATATTGAATTTGTTTTCTAAGTTAAGAAGGTGCATTTGTAAATTTGTTGTATTGCGCCACTCCCTAATGCAAGATCGTAGGGAAAGGCCATGAAAAGGCAGAGTATTTAATGTATTTACAGTATTTACATACGTACTTGCTACATAGGAACGATTGCTTAACCATTTGTGAGCAGTCGGTCAAAACTATGAGGCTAAACGATGAAATCTCAGCTCTAACTAACAAAATAACTTCATCTTATTTTTTATGTAATATCCTGTGTGCAATAAATGCAAGAATAATAATAATTAGCCGTGTTTTTAACTACGCCTTACTGAAGTAGAAAGGACTTCCGTTTACGAAGCTGAGGAGCTTTTAGAAGAGAAAACTAATATCCACAAGATAGCCTCGCGTTGGTCAGGCCAGCGGACGTCGGGTACAAATATGCAATTTTCAATTAATTGAACTCATTTTTTCCGTACAAGCTCTCATCTAAAAATAATGGGGAATGTCCATGAAAATTAGATCGGAGTGACATTGTGTAAACCCGAGGACTAAAAAATTACGCAAAAAATTAAAAAATTAAAATATTTTCGTCGTGATTCTAAATAATCAAATCACTCTAGATAATTAGTCATATAACATTAAGTTTTAACTTTAAACTGTAACGATCTTCTTTATAAAAAACACGATTCCTTTAAACGGCGATTAAAATAGTCTGTGGTGGAGATTTTAATCAAGGAAAAGTCGTAACCACGGATTAAACAAACTGCCTCTTAGGAGTGATTTAGAGGAATCGTGTTTTTATAAATACGGCCGTTTACCTTTATCTATTAAGTATTCAGACAGAAACACTATTTTACGAGCTATCTGAAATATAAATAATGTTTCATACATTATAAGGCGTTACGAGCGCCGTGTGACGTCGTAGTTTTGTATGGCGAGTTTTTGTAACACGTCACTAGATTTACTTGCTTTTCGAAAGGCTGTGTAAGAAAATTTTCGCAGAGACAAGTCTGTTTTATCATTATTTATCTTTTAACACGGTCCGTCCATTTTAATAGGCTAGTTCTCTATTTTACTTACTACAACAACAGGCCGGGCAGCTGGTCGGGGGTGGCAGCTTCCGCCGGGCGATTCAGCGGCGTCTGGATTAGACCCTCCAGGCCCTAGAGTCTAATACTGGCATAGTATTTCAGTAGAATGATATAAGCACGACAACAGGTTGTTATTTGACTTTATTTGGAAGTTTTCAAAGCAATAGTAGTACAATGTAATTTCAATGTAATTTCAATGGTATAACCCATGCGAATTCAATATGCATCTCTCGCGAAGAAGATCGCATCGCACGAGGCGCCGAGTTAAGTTCCACGGGTTGAACCATTGAAATGCGATAAGGTTACTAGACTACCGATGATTCGATTGAACAACTATGCATATTCGGTAAGCGTAACCAGATAATTAAACAACTGAGCGAGTACTCACTCAATCAGATGTTTATTTTCTCAATTTCAAACAACTCAATTGCTGTTTACTCACCAGTATAACCCGTATTGGTTATCTTAATCTTTTGCGGATAGACGTCATAGTTGTACCACTTGAGTTCCGGCACATAGTAGTCGTTGATAGAGCCTGTGATGGATATGTCTATTGGTGTGGGTAGATGGCCATCCAGCTCGCTGCAGTATTGGAGCCACTCTGCAGTTCCGTAATCCGGGATGACCCTAACCTCTGGAACTATTCCTACTTCTTCTTCTTCTGGCTCTGCCGCCGGCGCCGGTTCTGCGTCTGAGAATAGGCCATTTAATTATTCTCCTAAGTACGTGGCAGCGCAGGGCATTGCGTCAGAATAAAGACAACTCTTTTGATACACGTTAAGGAGCGTCTGAGAAAGAGTATTTATTGAATGTTTCTACCTCTCTTTTTATCTTCATGCTCTACGAATTAGATTGCCTCGTTGGTCTAGCGGTAACGCGCTTGATTAACAAAACAAAGGTCGTGGATTTGATTTCCACTCAAAGGCGTACTACTTGATTTGCATAGTTTATAGTTTGCGTCTGAGTGTCTTTCCATGTTTGTCATGTGGTTACACAGGTGATTGTGTAATATTGAAGTTATTACGAGAATCCTGTCTGTTAAGTTGCTTGATAATATTGTGAATAAGAAACAAAACACGACTTTAACACGGACAGAATATTAAAGTTGTAATGAAATTTCGCTTCACCTAGTCATTGAAAGTTCTTATGTTCTGGTGGGTGACGTAGCTTGTCGTCGCATTTAGGAAAACAGAAATTACTTACCTACTTACTTAGGTATATATAATATTTTATTACCCACCCTAAAAGTGAACTTTCGTTTATTTTTTAAGTAAAACTTTGGTAAACCCTAAACATTGTTAGCTTAATTCCGGATTTTATTTTGTTAATATACAAATAAATACATTTTTAGGGTTCCGTACCTCGAAAGTAAAATACAGAATCCTTATAGGATTACTTTGTTTTCCGTCCGTCTGTCTGTCGACACTTTATATCTCAGAAACGCGTGGAGGTACATACATACATTAACTCACGCCTGTGTCCCAGACGGGTAAGCAGACACCAAGGACTGCCACTTGCCACGATCCTAACTGATCACTTTCGGTTCCTCAACATTCATTAGTCGTTGCATGCACGCACGCCGGTTTCGGGTACTTTGTTGCATTGGTTTGGAAATGTGGAGAGACTAAAGAAAGAAAGATTGACGAAACAAATATATCGAGCGAATGTGGGTGGAAGAGCCGGTAAGGGACGTCCGAGGCGGACATACTTCGACCAAATTGGGGATGTTTTAGCGTGGAGGTTTCGAGTTGAAATTAAAACCATATAGTCAGATCTACAGTCCCTTGAAGCTGTGATAAATTTAATTTCTAAGCTTACGTTAACAAAGATAAGGCCATTTATGCCGCAAAAAACGTAGGTATATTTCGACACTCAAGAGAATCAAAATTTATAGGATATTTTTACCAAAAACTCCGTTGACCTAGAACAGCTATAAAATCGTCTACCGGCTTATTTAAAAAATCTGAAAACTAGACATTTGCAATTTAAATCGTAAAAAAAACCTTTCGGTCGCCATGGTGACTGTGTTTTGTAACCAGTTACGTTTCTCGTTACCAAGTTACGAACAAAGCCTTTTTTCCGTTTTCGTAACTATGCAATAATCATGGCATTTCCGTTTTCGTAGCGGTTTCGCAACCACCTTTCTCAGTTACGATAACCGAATTTTTATTTCGTATTATTCCTTCTGTTGCAGAAACTAATTTGTATTACTTAATTAATTATTAATCATACTTTATTGCACACGAAATATTTAACAATACATTACATAAGAAATAACGTGTACAAAGGCGTGCTTATCTCTGTAAGAGATTTCTTCCAACAAACCTTGGAGAGCAATGTGTCCGTGCGTGCGTGCGTGCGTGCGTGCGTGCGTGCGTGGGTTAAATATGTGAGTGTGATGAAAGAGTACGAATGGGGGAGGGAGATTTCTCCAATAAATTCGAATTATCTATGAGTATAGTTAAAATAGTATGCTTAAAGGATGCCTTGGAACATAAAGGTTAAGCTTTGGGCATAGTTTGTATTCACAGACGTAAGGTGATACAATCTTGTCACAAGTATGGCGAGTTCGATGAGCAAGTACGGTTAGGGATAGTTCCGAGACTAGCTCGGGACAGTCAGGTCTGCTTGAGAAGAGGTCGTGCAGCAACGAGATGTCTAGCAACGACACGGCCGTTTTCGAAGCTCATTAAGCGAAGATACGAGTATCTGCATGACGATTCGTAGTCGATACTATGGTGCTTATTTCTAAAATTAAGATGTTTCGTAAAAGAATACTGTATACATTCTATTCGAGGTATTTTTGGTAGTGGCCAAACACAACTGGCATAATATTCCAATATACTTCTTACATAGGCAAAGTAAACCATTTTCACTCAAGTAATATCTTTAAAAGGCTAACACGCATAACACAAATCCAAGATTGCGATAAGCGCGCTGAAAGATACTGTCTACGTGCTTTTCAAGTGGTTATTTACTATCCAATATCACTTCTAGGTATCGTATAGTGGCACTATACGCGACCTAGAAGTGATATTCCAGTTGAAGCTCTTTAGGATTTACTTTGCCTTCGCTGTGTGTCTGTATGTCCGTCTGTCAATGTGGGCTCTATCTTTGGAACCGTAATAGGTTGCCAGTAGAAATTTTCACGGAATATCTGTTATTACGGCGGATTACCTAAAAAATAATATAGTTTATAAATAATAAAAAATAAGGGGGGTCTCCATACAATAAACGTGTTTTTGCGCCGTTTTTTTGTTTATGCTCTATCGTAAAAAACGGTAATACACACAGGCATCAAATATGGCATGATTGTGGGACTTATTATACATTCTAACAACAAATAATAAAAAAACCCGGCCAAGTGCGAGTCGGACTCGCGCACGAAGGGTTCCGTACCATTATCTATACAACATTAAACAAAGATCGAGACAAGATAGATTAGGCATATTGAGAACAACATCATATTATACGTAGAAACCAACAAGGAGCGTTTAACATCGACATTTAACGCTGTGAAGGTTACATAGATGGAGCGCTGTCTTTAAACAACGTTTGTTGTATGGGACCCCTCATTAAATATTAATTAAATTCTGTTTTTAGTATTTCTTGTTATAGCGGCAACAGAAATACATCATCTGTGAAAACTTCAACTGCCCCTAGGCACGGTTTATGAGATACAGCCTGGTGACAGACAGACAGACAGGTAGACAGCCGGACAGACAGACAGACGGAAAGTGGAGTCTTAGTAATAGGGTCCCTTACCCCTCTGGGTACGGAACCCTAAAAACGTCCAAGCGCGAAAACGGAACCCTCGGAAACGCACGAGCTCGAGTCACTTGGTCGGTTTTTTATCCCAATCAATTACGATTCCGTACATGTAGCCAGAATACAACCATTTTAGCTTGCTAACAATAAGTTACCTAAATTCAACAATGTTATGAGAGAATTCCAACTATTTCTAACAAGGAACAATAATAAAAAGACATTTGAGGTGGGTTTTCCATTTTTACACCAAACACCTGATTGGCCGTACTCGTATATTTATATGAAAGTCAAAATAACATTACCGAGAATACTATTCACTCGGTAATATTACCAGACTAACAGGTTTTTTTATTAGAATCGGGATGTTTTATCAACTTTATTTCGAAATAAGTTGTGAACAGTTTCATACAATAACTCCATAATGCTGGAAACAGCTGATATTTTTCTCCGTTTCGAAGTTACATCAAGGTTGGTGAGTAAAGTTGGGGGCAATAGTAGTAGATAATAGTTTCATAATAGTTCTTAGAAGTGATGCTATTTTAGTGATTTTGAAGCCTTGGACAGAGATATTTTAAAAGAAAAGTCACTGAAGAATTATTTGGTGATTTTTAGTGATTTTTATCGAATGTTGTTTTAGTTTTGGGTCAACGTAAAATTTTCATAGTACCAAGTAAAAATTACTTGTTTTGCAACGTATCTTTAGACGACTTTATAGAGTAATTTAATCTGTGGTCTTTATTTGGTTATGCGACAAAAACCATAATAAACGTAGAGTTAAGCAGTTACGAGCAAATTTCAAATACGGTTTCAAATCAAACAAGACTGAGAAAACTGATGAACCATCACAGCCATCGACTTCATCAGCAGCCGATGAAAATTATGAAGACATACCTCCAGAAGTTTTCGCCGCTGAATTTTAATTGTTTTAAGTTCATTTTTGTTAATTGAAGTCATAATTAAAATATTGATTTAGATTTACTTTGTGATTCCATTTTAAATTACCTATTCAGTGAATATTGGTATTTTTTAGTTAAATATTCCTAAGAGTAAGTAAGTAAGTAACCCATTAATATCTCTAAATATTACATTTTTATTTTTAATATCCCATTACAGACCAAAACTAGTTAACCTTGTGATTCCATTTTAAATTATTAGTGACTTTTTTAGTAGAAAATATACTTAAATCTAGTGATATTACAGACCAAAACTGGTGAGAAAGTTTTCTGCAAGGTGGCGACACTGGTTCTTAGAAGTCGTTTATAATCCAATAGCCAATAAACGTTTTTAAAAAAAAAAAAAAAGAAGTCGTTTATATTGTTATGTAAAATCTCCTCTTTTCATAATTGTATTAATATTTTGATACACCACCTACATTGTTCACAAACTAAGAATACATGGATAAATAGGTAATACTTAAATAAAGGCCAGTACACAGAAATTTATAGTCTAAGGGCCAGTACCTATCATAATTTTAATGTCCCGAGAAAAATAACTTCACCAGTTGAGTAGATTCATAGGTTTCAAACCGTTCCAAAACTTACTTTTTTCTTCCATTTAATACAATTTTAAGCGGCTGCGTTATTTATTAGTTGTTCTAGCAAATAACCATCTTTAATTACTAATAATTTTGTTGTTTTTTTCATTTATAAATATGAGATTACCTACGTAGGATTTTGATGATCGTATGACAGTTAAATCCACAGATTAAAGAATTTTTTCACCAAAGTCAACCCACAGATTAGATAGATACATAGAGGACACTTTATTGCACAACCATAAGAAATAATTACAAATGGTTTCTTATATCTAAGTAACGATATACAAAATTGGCTTATCATTTAGAGCGATCTCTTCTAGACAATTTAGGATTCTTGTTTACCTTGTTACAAGTCACTGCCATGGTGGTCAGGGGCGCTACTACGTAAGTCCTCCACTGTATGGAGTTGTCTGATATAACTATAACCTACTCCGAGCTGTAAAATACTACATTTTTGATGCTACGGAGTAGTCAAAATGTTTAACCCAATACAGTGGATAGTTGCGTGACAAAAGGTCAGGTTACCTTCTCCTTTTTAATACCCGACTGCGGCGGAGCCCAAAAAGAGCATGTACTGTATTTGGCCTGTATGAATTTGTGGCCAATTTTATGTTTCCTCATAACTCCTTTGCCAATCGTCACATTTTGAGAATTTACTCATCTATTCTATCGATTCGTCATAGTTCAGCATAAAGAGTAAAAAAAATGCTATCTATTTGGAATAATATATACAGCCTCTAGTTTCTCGTACACTAACACGCTGTTAATCTACTGTTAACAGCTGTCAATTGACAAAAGTGCATACAAAAAAAACCACTGATAGCTGTTAATAGTAGATTAACAGCTTCTTAGTGTACAAGAAACCGGGGGTAGGTCTTGCCATTCAACGAGGTAACGTAACCAGCAGTTACTGGGGACCCTTCCCAGAGGTAGCAATGATCAGGGGTGCTACTACGTATGTCCTCCACTGTATAGAGTTATCCGAATTAACATACTCGGAACTATCAAATACATAGGTACATATTTTGACACTTTTGGAGTCGTCAAAATCGTTAACCCGATAGAATGGAAAGTTACGTGGTAGAAGGGCTAGTAACAGTATTTAATATTAAGTTATTGTTGATTTGAATTGTAGGTTAGGTTAGTTAATACATATAATTTTTTTTACAATCAATCACAACATTTATTATTAATAACCAAAAATAAATAATAAATATGTGAATTAACCTGTCTTAATAAATTACAAGTTAAAAAAAGGTTAAATGAAAAATAAGAAAAAATCCTGAGTTCTGCTGAGCAGTGGGGTTTTTTTTGTAATTTTTTTTATTAAATCTCACAGACAGTAATCATCTGTCATTTGTGTTCTGTGGTCATTGCCAAAGATATTGAAAAAAGTTTTAATTAGTCAAGGTGATTTCAGTTTCAAACAACACACCTTTTTGGGATTTAGCAGTAAAACGTCAAGTAATTTATTTGACAATTCGAGAAGTCTAAACGCTTGAAAACACGCATTTGGGACGTAGTGATTATTTTCTCTGTATTTGGGACTCTAAGCCCATCAAAGCCTGCCTAAATAACCACAAAAATGATCAAAAATAATCTGGACCCATGTGACACGGACGCCATTGACCCTGACAATCGCCTTATGACTTGGGAGAAATGGGTGAGGATCAGGAACGCGCAAACGAAGGAGTTGGGGCGCATGACAGATCGGCCTCCGGCAGACCTGGCCATGAACTTACTGGAGAGAGTACGCCAAGACAAGGAGCGCAAAACGGCTCTCGAGGACGCAAAGCTGAGCCCTAAGATAACCACTTGCCGTGGCTGTCTGTGGGAGGATCCCGTTAAGCTCCACCAGAAATGCTACTGCCAACCAACGTATGAGGTCACAAAGAAATCTACCGAAAAAGGACTCGCACCAGTCATAGAGCATATTGGAGTTCCGATGTACATTCAAAGAAAGGAGAAAGGCTTGTCCGGTTTGCCGGAGCGGAAACCTTGCATAGGACTGGAAGCCGGTTATGAACAATATCGAGAAAAACGCGAGTCTGAACTCAAAGATAAAATCGAGAAGATTGTTCCTCACAGGTAAATTTTTGGATTTATTTATTTATTTCGCTATCAGCTAGATGTCAGAAATTGTGAAAATACAGAAATTAATAATGTCTATGAAATTACCAAGAACAAACTGGTACCCATTCTTGGTCATTTCAATAAATATCAAGCCCGAATAATACGGATCAAAAGTTAATTAAGTAATAATGGTCAAAAGTCACGAAATGTACGAGTACATAAATAAATTTCGTGACTTTTCACTTAGATTTAATAAATTTTCTGCAAAAAATTATTTGCTTGAACCCAGGGGAAAGTTGAATGAATTACTCTATAGAGTAGCTATAACAAAATCCCCATATAACCTCAAAAACCCCCGTTCTACTCGTTGATAAGCAGCAAATATTTAGAGAATTTCGGAATCGCAAAATGTACGAGTATCATCAGTTCCATAGTAAAGTTAATTAAAGTTAATAAGAATAGGCTACAGTTGATATTTTTTTTCGTGATTTCAAAATTTTTTTCATAGTTAAAGTTACACCCTTAATTTTTTATTACACCCTGTATACATAATTTTTTATAAGTTATTTTTTTAACATAACATAACATAAACTCACGCCTGTATCCCAGAGGGGTAGGCAGAGACCAGGGACTGCCACTTGCTACGATCCTGACAGATCACTTTCGCTTCCTCAACATTCATTAGTCGTTGCATGCACGCACGCCGGTTTCGGGTACTTTTTATCTTGCCCTTTGTTAATACATCCTCTATTTGGTCGAAGTATGTCCGTCTGGGTCGTCCCTTACCGGCCCTTCCATCCACATTCGCTCAATATATTTGTTTTTGTCAATCTTTCTTCCTTCATCCTCTCCACATTTTTTTCATATCAAATTAGAATGAACAAACTGAATAAATTTTAGGTTCTCACCTAAGTTAGACAAGCCATTCATGCATTATTGCGTGAGACAAATATAAATATACAAACTTTCTGTTTGGTTGTATTAGTGGAATTTAGATTGGTTAATTTAGTTGTAAAACTATTTATCTCGATTCATTTCAGACCATGTCTTGCTGAACTTATGGTAAAAGGAATCAATCCTCAGAGAATTCCCCTTAAAATGGCAGTGAAAGAATCCTCGATACCCGATATTAAGATTTCAGAACCGCCATTTCTTTGTGAAGACGTCCTTAGTGGACTATATGCTCTACAGATCAATAACACAATTCTTATTAAAGAGATACCAAGCCAAACTTTGCCGGACCATTTAATTCAGCTGCTAAACGAATCTTGGCACGAAGTTACGAATTCGTGGACGTACTATTACAAAGTCCCTGTGAAAAAAATGGGTATAGCCAAATTGCACCTAATGAATCTTGGAACTGTGGCCATTCGATACTGTTGGAAAAAAATCAGAAGGCCGATTCCATTCATATCGGATGATTTGTATGCCCAGTACTTTTTTTTTAATAAGAACGAAGATATATTATGTCCAGGTCAGTGCAAAGAAATCAACATAACATTTTTATCAACGGAACCGGGTATATACGAAGAGTACTGGGAGTTTAACACCGTCAACATCAGTTTCTTTGATAACCTCACTGACAAGCTGACCATCAACCTGCAGGCTGAGGCTCTCGAGCAGGCGGCCCATGTCACAGAGAACATCGAAACTGCTAAAAACAAAATATGCAGAAGAGCATTGTACAACATTGCTAGATCGTTCATCAACTACATGATAGATATGGCAATAACTAATGAGCCAGAAGTAGTTCCCTACAATAGAATGTTTCTTGAACGTGATATTTTCGTGGCGAAGAATCCAGTGCTGTTCTATCATCAGAGCGAGGTGGAGAAGATGAAGTTAGTGTACACAATAATCACAAATGGAGAAGAATGGGATCTTACGATTGCTAGCTGGAGGACAGCTATGATGAAGTTGGAATTCGAGGACCGAATGCTAAACTACAGTGAATTGCAAAAGTCGTACTGCCATCTCCTGAAACCTTGGCATGAAGGCCACCATGTGTCTTATTATAAAGAACGTGCAGTGAAGATTGTGCTACAGCGTTTAGCTGAGAAGTTTGACAAAGAATACGACAGAGTATCACATCCGTTCATTTCAAGAGTAGAACAATCGATGAAGCGAGGTACTACGCGTGGTTCATTCTCTTTTCTGCCTTTGGATGAGCACGTTCAGGATATGATGCGAAATATGTTCTACATTCGAGTGCGCGAGCGCGTCAAAGAATCTCTAGGCATGATTGCGGCTGTCGTCAGCAGTATTGATTTGTACCGATGGATTGATATAAACTTTTGCAAGGAGTAGACTCATTTGTATTTACTTAAACTTTGTCTACTATAAATCTAAATAAGTAGAATATGAACTTTCTGTAGATTTAAAATAGACAAAGTAAGCGTTGCGTAAAACCGGCGACTGACCGATGCTCGAGCGTAATGTACTTGTGTAGAAATATGAAGATTATGTTCATCATCAGCCAATTGACGCCCACTGCACGACCCCTTCAGCCACGTTCGTAACCAAATTTTCGTAACCAGTTACGAATGTGGACTTTTTATCGCTGTTTCGTAACCAGCTACAAGCCAGTTACGAATGTGGATTTTTTTTCCATTTTCGTAGCTGAAACCTCTTAGCCATGTATGGTCTCCTGGTACTTCCACATCCATCCGGCTCATTGAGGCTTTATATCAAACGCTTGTTGGTCGTGGTACACCTCGTCAGTTCACCTAGGTGATCCACGAACCTTTCCTTTCATAAAAAAATAATCATAAAAACGTATTGTTCGTGGTTCACCTGTGAAAAATCTAAAAGTTATAAAAACGCATCTCTTTTCTAGGAGATAGTCGCTTCTTACCCACGGTCCACCTCCTGAGACCACCTGGGTGAACCATGGGATTTTTTTTTTACAACGGACTACCTCTGTCCACCTGGGTGTTCCTTGGGAAATATTTTTTTTCCATCGTACACCTCGATATCGAAACTCTTCGAAATTATTGATCTCGGCAAGACCTTCATTTCGTATGACAGCTGTCAAACTTAAAAACGTTATATCTCTGAAACTGTTGATCCTAGACTACAGCTGTCAGTAGCAAATTGTAGAGCTCGTCGAGACCTATATTTCGGATGACAGCTGTCAAACTTAAAAACGTTATATCTCGGAAACTGTTGATCCTACACTATAGCTGTAAGTAGGAAGTGATAGATCTCTTCAAGACCTTCATTTCGGACGACAGCTGTCAAACTTAAAAACGTTATATCTCGGAAACTGTTGATCCTACACTATAGCTGTAAGTAGGAAGTGATAGATCTCTTCAAGACCTTCATTTCGGATGACAGCTGTCAAACTTAAAAACGTTATATCTCGGAAACTGTTGATCCTACACTATAGCTGTAAGTAGGAAGTGATAGATCTCTTCAAGACATTCATTTCGGATGACAGCTGTCAAACTTAAAAACGTTATATCTCGGCAACAATTGATCGCACATTCTGGGCTGCAAGGATTTCACGACCTCCTAAAATCTTAAGCTTAGGACCAATAGTTTCCGAGATATAACGTGTTTAAGTTTGACAGCTGTCATCCGAGATGAAGACCTCGATGAACTCTATAATTTCCTGCTGACAACAATAGTGTAGGATCAACAGTTTCCGAGATATAACGTTTTTATTGAACACTTCAACAAAGAGGTTTGCTATCAGTGCTAGAGATTGGCTTGAGATAATACTACCAGTTGAGCACAATAGTTGCGTCGTGGGTCCAAGTTGAGTCGTTGGTAACTCAGTTGAGCTGACGGGAAACAAAAGTGCCCAACCAGTGGAGCATAGCAGTTGTGCCGTGGGTCCGGAAAGGGTCACACATAACCAGTAAAGCGAACCACGAACAAAATATTGTGTTCGTGGATCACCTAGGTGGACAAAGGTGGACCACCAACAGAAAAAAATGTTCGTGGATCACCTAGGTGGACAAAGGTGGACCACCAACAGAAAAAAATGTTCGTGGATCACCTAGGTGGACAAAGGTGGACCACCAACAGAAAAAAATGTTCGTGGATCACCTAGGTGAACTGACGAGGTGTACCACGACCAACAAGCGTTTGATATAAAGCCTCAATGAGCCGGATGGATGTGGAAGTACCAGGAGACCATACATGGCTAAGAGGTTTCAGCTACGAAAATGGAAAAAAAATCCACATTCGTAACTGGCTTGTAGCTGGTTACGAAACAGCGATAAAAAGTCCACATTCGTAACTGGTTACGAAAATTTGGTTACGAACGTGGCTGAAGGGTGCACGACACAGGCCTCCCTCATGTTTTTATAGCCATGAGGAGTTTTGCTATAATCGCCACGTTTGGCAGGCGGGTTGGCGATCACAGTATGCGGTTGGAATCTCAGGAAGACGCTGCTGCCCGTCTCATGGTAATTTATTTCCGTAGTCGCCTTCTACGACATCCACGGAAGGAAATGGAGTGACGCTATTCTTAACCCGGCACCACGCGGGAAGATTATGTTACCTAATTCTATTTAATAAAAACCTAAATCTTCGTAAGTGTTTTATTTACCCCTAATCCACTATCTAAGTCCTTGATTATTCGTTAGAGAGTAACGATAGACAATGCACGTTACTCCTGAGCACAAATAACTATTTTCGCGTACGATCAGTCTGAAAGATAGGGTCCCTTGCTGACCCTCTAACCACAATCTCGCATGTTATTGCTAATACCGGTTGTAAAAGCGGCGTCAAGAGACCCTGGTGTTTATATCGTAATAACGAACTATGAAACCGCTCTCAGTGGTCTTTACGTTCGTGCGTACGTGCTAAAAGGCGGTAAGGTTTCTGACATTATACGGTTGGTGTTTGTGTGCAAACCGGTTTTAATAGTGATCTCCAAAATGTGATAAACAAAACTTAAACCATATTAGTGTTATCGAAAAAAGGCTACCGCAGCATATAATATAACGGGTTATTCATACGACTGTTTACGTAAGGCAAAGGTTGGATGTAACTGTGGAGATATCGAATTTGTGCAGAACTTTAAAAACCTGGGTTTCACTATTGATAGAAAAATGTCTTGGAAAGCACACACTGAAATTTTGTGTACAAAACTCAGGATATTATTAGCAAAATTCTTCCAGCTTAGACAGTTTCTGAGTAAAAAGCTACACTATGTATAATTCAGCAGTTGACCCCCTTACAGGCTATAAGAATTATAGGAATTATTATTATTATTATTATAGGAATTATAGCAAACGGGACAAATTTTGAAACATACTTGGAAAACGTAAAAACCTACAAGTCCGATTTTTTTAAATGCTGGTCGATAAAAAACGCCTCCAGATCGGGAAAATAAAAGCTATTTAAATTGTGTAAGATTTTGTTAGTAAATAATAATAAATATCAGTAGAATTATCAGGACGTACACTGTTTTCGCAACGGTAAAATTATACTAACTAAACCTGTTACGAAGTGCTAGGAGAAAATGTGGGAAGTTCGCTACCACTGTCACGAAACCTAACAATTACTACAGGGAGAGACTTGCACAAAATATTATTGTCCCTAAACTAAATAACAGGCTTGTCCTTCCCTTTTCAAAGGGTATGAAGGTATAGTCTTCAACTAGGTATCTGATCATATTTTGAAGCAAATAATTAGTTTTAAGTATCTGAAGGAAAGCCAATTAATGAAACAACATTGCAGTCGGTAGACTCAAAAATATAATCGTTGTTGTAGAGTCTGCTGTGTTACAAGTTTAGGACATCCGATGTGAAATATAGCTTCCCATCAAAGATGGGTACATGACATCCACAACTAATAGCTTCTTCTCCACATAATCTATTAATTGTGAAATAACAGCTTTGTTTTTGTTTTTACAGTCAATAACTTTTTTTTATTAACAACTTGTACACAATAAATGATAATCCATCTTTAAATAGTCTGTTTAGAGATCGCTTGATGTAGGTACTCAGTCGGCCGTTTAAGATAGAATTTATGGCACAGTTACGGATATACGAGAAGGCCAGACGATTAAAACAGTATTTCCCTCGTTGTTCTTTACAAATAATTAAGAACAAGAATAACTAAGTTGATTTGGTGCTGTGGGCTAAAAACAAGTGGTATGGCCCAGTAACCAGTTTTCCGAGCACAGAAATCGCACGCAGCAAGTAGAAAAATATCTACGTCGAGAATTGTCGTGTAATTGACCAACGACAGTCAAGTTTAGCTACAAAATTGAAAAAGGCCGCGAGAAATTTGAATCTCTAGACACAACACTGATCGGCTTTAAAGCCGGCGTGTCAATTTCAAAGCTTTTTCAATTATATAGCGCTTCTAGAAGAGTAGGAGTTGTTGCAATTTTAGACTTTACTGCGCTGATGCAAGGCGCGTTATAGCTTGGACTTGGGTTGCTGGACGTAGATGACAGAGTGGCCTGGCGGGTGCCGCTGCGTTGGCCGCACGTTGCGCTCGATGGGCTGTCTGTCCAGTCCCTCTAGCTGACGTAGGAGGCTCAGCTGGGGACAAATGTTCAGCTTTATAACTTTTGTGGGCCTGCACGAACTTGCGGGCACTTAGCCTCGTGCGGGTGAGTGAAAGGAAAAAATTGTACCGCACGTACGTAGAAGTGTGTTAGAATCGAAAGCCATACCATAAGCACTCTTATAAATACAAATCTACATACGCATTCACTCAAAAGTTGACTGAGTGGTTTCAGATAGGCACCATCGATTTGTTCCGCCATATCCCGGGCCACACTGGCCACAGTGATAGCCGATATCCGATAGGAGATGGTACCACAAGAAGATTTACTCATACACACATACGCATGTATATGTCGTAGCCATATCATAGAATTGACCATATCATGATGTGGTTAGCCATATCACGAAATGTGTCCTTTTCATGAAAAGGCCAAGTCAAACTGGCGGTATCATGAAATGGCTCAGCCAGATCAATGAGCGACCGACGTTTGACGATTTGAATAGCGAAATTCATGACTATTTCATGATGCGGCCAAACGTTAGCGGTCATATCGTAAAATACTTTCATTATCCACCGTTAGAGGCGCTGATGCTAGTTTGTTCTGTATTTCTACCATGGAGGCGACAGAAAATATTTCTAGTGACGGCAATATTCCCGTAAATACTGTGCAAAATGAGGAAAGTAGGGCAGCAATCTCATGTTGTTGTAATCATTGCACCGCATTGTATTTTACGAGTGATAAAATATAAAATTTTGCTTCTTTTATTGGTATTTTATTCAACCTATAAGGTTCAAATGCATCAAAATACTAAATAGGAGTACGTTAGGCATCTTCAATCTATTTTTCAGGTCAATGCAGTAAATATGTCAAACTTAAATCAGGTGGGTTCATGGAAAAGTCATGGGTACCCTACATTATGATATGGCAAAACGTAGATTGCCATATCGTCAAACGTTGATGCTTAAAAGATACGGCCAGTTTGACTTGGTCTTTTCATGAAAAGGACACATTTCGTGATATGGCTAACCACATCATGATGTGGCACAATCTACGATATTGCTACGACATATACACATTTCTACGCATAATCACTATCACGCGCAAACACACACACCTGGCTCGATGACGTAACAACGGCGCTCTGATACGGTGTGCAAATTGGATAAACTAAGTTATCAAGACACATATCGGTAACGAAGCCGAAGGTGCTAACCGTACTGATGCGATAGGGCGGACGTAACATTAATTTTGCGCAGCCGTATTCGGCTAAAAAGTGCACCTAAAAAGTTTTCACTTCAAAAAATTTTTGACATTGGAAATGTCTATATTCTTTTCGTTGCAATAACCCGTGCTGAGGACAATGAGCCGTTTTCAGCACAAATTCACAAAGCACTTCATAGATGGCGCTTATCGGCGTGCACATACAAGAACAGGGACACGTCTGTCAAATTTTGCTTAGCGCAGATTAATTTTGACAGCCGTATTCCGGTTCTTCTATGAATTGCTTTGTGAATTTGTACTGAAAAGGGCTCATTGCGATGTTAAAACTTAACTGCAAAGTGGGTTACTCGGGGCTGCAAGTGATGCAAATTGCTTCAGCCAGATGTACGTAATACAGAGAAGTTTGTAAAGAGGCTCAAAATTTCGCCGATGCTTACACTTGCCCATTAGCTCAGTTGGGAGAGCGCTGGCACGGTTAGCCAGAGGTCGCGGGTTCAATTCCCGGCATGGGTTGAATTTTTAGCCTCTAAATAGGTTTTTAAAATTGGAAATGTCTGTATAGGCTCCAATTTCACGAAAAAGTGCGATCCCCTAGTATCTCGGAGAGTTGTAAAGATATGATGTTCAAAAGACGCGTAATTACGAGAGCTGTAAGGTGCAAAAAGAATTATTCGAGAAAGTCAAAATAGAAAAAAGTTATGGCAGTAATAGTGAAAAAAAAAATTTTTTTTCCGAATATTTTAATTTGGCGCTCGATGTGTTGGAAACGAAAGGTGATATCATTAATTTGAGAAAAAGTCCTAATCAAAGTTTAGTCAGCTACAATTTGAGCCTAAAACAAAGCCCTCCGGCCGTTTTCGCAACCGCGTTTCGTAACTGGCTGCGAAACAAGAATGTAAAGATGATCGGGTTAAGGGTTTGCCTTGTAGCCCAACCTTTTTGAAAAAACTCATAACGACATTTTTCACATGACATTTATCACTCGATTCATTTCCAATGTGCTCGTTTATCGTGTGAGGCACGAAGTCTGTAAATTTTTCGCATAAAGGCAGGGACATGGCTCACAGAAGCTGTCGTAGCGTGCGTCATAGGCGGCTACGAATGCTCTAGAGAACGACGTAGCCGCCGGCCCTATGTAACGTAGTTCCGACTTCCTAGTCTCGAAAAGCGCTCGGTATATTAAATTTAGGGGTATATTCGTTTTTCTTTGCAAGGAGTTCGAAAAGTCAGTAAAAGTAATGTTAAATTTTGTTACATGTAGTGATCTGGTTCCCCTTGAATACGTATAGTTTTTTGCGATTCAAATTTCTTGTGAGCTTGATATTGCGGGCTGTTTCTGCCGCGTTAGTTCCGCGTCGGAACTCGTATTCAAAAATCACTCGAATTTTCGCAGTATCCATCTTTCTTGTCTAAATTGAATAACAAAAACAATTGAAAGTCGATATTCAAATGTTTCACATTTTTTAAAAAAGAACATCATAGAAACCATTTGAAAAATGTTTCATTCGAAAACCTCAAACCATGAAGATTCTATGTCAATTCAAAGAACCTATTGCAATAAAACGGCAATTTCATACTTTAACCCCTAATATTTCTCTTGTCAACCTTTGTGGTCCTCATTCTAAAAAATCCTCTGGTATAATATACAAATGGGGTAGGTGTTATAATTATTATTCTGCCCTCCGATAGCTAAAACATCGCGAAGCCGCAGGGGGTCGATTTCGAGTTTTTGATGCCATTCTACATAGAACAAAATTCTCTATTTATCTGTTTTGGAATCATTCTTGTAGCGTTTTTAGTTTAGGAGATGGCTCTAACAAAAGCGGCGTTCATCATCATCATCAGCCATTTGAAGGCCACTACAGGACATAGGCCTCCCTCTAACATGAGGGGTTTTGCCATAATCGCCACGCTTGGTAGGCGGGTTGGCGATCGCAGTATGCGGTTGGAATTTTACTATTAAATACTTTACAAAAATATCGCTAAGTATACCCGTCCCCCCGACCCCTCTCCTGGCTAAACGGTTGATTGTAGAAACGTGAAAAAATTCAGAGTACCAGCACATATAACTTAAATGGAAAATTATCATGGCTAAGTAGGCTTTACTAGTTAACGAGTAATAGGCAATCAATCCATTATCCATTTTTGATACGATTAATAACAGTTAAATGGCATCACTTTAAAGAAACTCCCGCATTTTCTGTTCATATCTCAAAACTTGGTGGCTTAGCGATGTTTTAACTAGGTATTGGAAGACAGAATTATGTTGGCACACTTTAAGATTCAAGGGTCCATGGGGACTTTGAGGCTTGCGTGGAGCCGGAGCCAACTGCGCAGAGGCCCTTTATACCATCTAGTTAAGATGTAATGAGTACACCTGCTACACGCATCAAATCAAATTAAAAAAAAAAACAAGCCAAGTGCGAGTCGAACTCGCGGACGAAGGGTTCCGTATCATTATCTATACAAAATTAGACACAAAGATCGAGAAAAAAACGTTTGTTGTAAATATTTGTAAAAAATTCAATTGTCTACCTATCACGGTTCATGAGATACAGCCTGGTGACAGACAGACAGACAGACAGACGGACAGTGGAGTCTTAGTAATAGGGTCCCGTTTTTAGCCCTTTGGGTACGGAACCCTAAAAACTTAGCGATAGATATTATAGGATAGATATGCAAGGTAGAAAAAAATCCAACCCAATTTTTTTATGTACCCACTTTAGATAGATAGATAGAATATTTACATATTTAGAGCACAGGCCTTCTCTCAGAGAGAGTGTAAGAGCTTAATTACCATGCGTGCACACTGCGGATGAGCAATTTCAAACGCTGAGATTTGTGAACACCTTAGGCCTGAGACACACAGAAATGACGTGGGGCGAGGGCGCGGAAAAGACGTATCGTGGGGGACGGGACGAAGCCTACGCAGAAAAGACGGGGCGAGGGCGCGAACTATAGTATACAACACGTCGCGTCTTTTTCGTGCCCTCGCCCCACGTCCCTCCTGTGTGGCCAGGGCCTCAGCACTCAGGTTTTCTCACGATGTTTTCCTTCACCGTTAGCGACTGGTGTTGCTACTACAACTTCACAATATACGTAACTTAGAAAACGAAGTCATTGGTATAATGTGCCGGGATTCGAACCCACGACCTCCCGAATGTAAAGCTGGTGTTCCACCAATGTTCCACCCATAACAAAACAAAACAAAAAACAGAAAAGCAACAAAATCCGTAAACACAAAAAAAAACTTACTATTGGGAAAACTTTGAAAACACGAAAAAAATATCAAGTGTTTCATACTAATGTTCCCGCCTGTAACATTAAAATGTATGATTATTTTTTTTCGATTTCAAATTTTTCGCCATAATAAAAGTTGCTCGTACATTTTGTTACACCCTGTATCAAAACAATCAATCAGCCCGTAATCGTCCATTGCTGGACGTAGGCCTCCCCCAACGCACGCCATTTCATTCTGTCCCCGGCCATCATCCAGCCACTACCAACAATTTGCTTCAGATCGTCGGTCCACCAAGCTGGTGCGCGTCCTACACTGCGTATGCACCCCATATAATGTCATCCGTTTGCGTCTCAGGATCAATTGGATCCGTTTCTAAAAGCGGGCCTGGCCACAAATTATGTCCGAGTGCGACCGGTGCAGGGTGTCTACGACATTTTACGCCGGGTGGTCGTATTTGATTATATGTGACTTGATGTGCTTTGGTTCTCGTCCATATTCTTGCATGCTGTCATCATGACAGTAAAAGCATATGTAACTAGATGATAAGCTTTCACCATGATATTATAACATACAATGTTTCTTATCTGTTGTAGAATAAATAAAATAAAATTCGTTTGCGTCATTTACGTACCACTTGTTGTTCATTTGCGTCATGCTGCTATTACAATCGTCTAACTGTCAAATTAGTATGGAATTTGACAGTTAGACGATTGGGATCGCTCAGGATTTGATGCGCATAAGTAGGCCCCCGTATGGTTTGAGGCCACACATACGGTTTGTCTGTGTATGAGGCCCATGCGACTTAACGTACCTGTTCGAACCCAATTTGGATGGCCTTCTCGTAGATGATCCACGTAACACACTCGGTGTAGGGTGGTGTGGTCAATGATCCCTTGTAGGTGACGTAGTTCCCTTCCCGGAGGTCACTCCTCTCCATCCAAGCGATTGACTCTGGAGACAGAAAAGGAACTTGGCAACAGAAATAATTTAATTTATACCCACATTGCGTGCGTGCGTGCGTGCGTGCGTGCGTGCGTCGTGTGTGCGTGCGTGCTTGCGTGCGTGCGTGCGTGCGTGAGTGCGTGAGTGCGTGCGTGCGTGTGTGCGCGTGTGCGTGTGTGCGTGCGTGCGTGCGTGTGTGTGTGTCTGTTACAATACTGTACTGACCCTTTGACGACGGTTCAATGGATCTATGATCAATTACATAATTTCGACAATAGTTCAATGGTTCCAAGATCAATTATATGATTAAGTACTTAAATTAAGGACAATACAAAGCAAAGGCCTTCCGAAGCCATTTTAGCAAATTGAACTTTGAAACGTGTGACATGATGCTCTTTTTTGCACCACCACAAAGTAACTTGACATGTCGTTCCAAGTTAGCTTTGCCAAATTGCTGGATGTTAGCTCAGCTTGGGTGTTACAAGTACAAAACAAATGGGTACCATTAGAAGAATAACTTGACTTCCAATATAACTTCCAGACTAACTCGACTTGACAAAAACAGAAATAGTAACGAACCCACAGATATTATATTACATTCCATTCTTTGTTAGGTTGGTGTGGCAAACGTACATACATGCCTACTTGTCAAGACTAAATTGAATTGGTAAAACTAGTTTTACATTTTATTACAGTATAACGTTCTTAAAAATTATCATCATCATCATCATCATCATCAGCCATTTGACGCCCACTGCAGGACATAGGCTTCCCTCATGGTTTTCCAAGCTTCCCGAAAAAAAAAGATTTCAAATAAATAAATAAATAAATATTGTTTTCTTACAAATAGATAAGTTGTCATTCAAAAGCTTTAATCTGGTCAGGCTGTGTTCAGTTTTTTTGGAGAAAGGCAGTGTTGTACGGTTGTTTCGTACCGCTTTTGTTGATTGCATGTTTTGTTACACAATGGTCACTATTGAACATAAAATAAATATTATAAACCAGAAAAAATAACAAATATATTTTTAGAGTCGGAATTATTATGATCATTTTCACTATGAGATTAGAGGTTAGAATAACTTTTCAGAATCGATACCCTAACTTCAACTGACATTTACGTGATCGCTTTTACTAAACACACATAAGCACCTAGGTCTAGCGTTTAGGTCTCTCGCCGCCTTAGGTAGGCCTATAGGTCTAGAAGCGTGAAGAAAAGTATAGGCACAATTTATCAGCTCCATGTGTAAATATCTATCTATAGTAATAAGGTATTAAAAAAACAACAAACCACCATCTAAATACTGAGGAGCGTGGCTCGACTCAGACAATTATGGACAAGATTGGAATCAAATGCAAGACCAAGACTTACAATTAAAAACAAATCAAACCAATGAAACTCAAACAAAATCAAACAATTCGATCGGTTGATTTGATTCTCTATTTTTTTTTTTTTAGTTCGTCCCGCAAGGAACCGGCTAAGGTCTTAGACCATGCTGCCACGTCTTTGGTTTTTGTTCTTCATTATGAGTTTTATGAGTTTTTGGGAGGTTAGTCTTCAGTATAATATATTTTTCATGCTGCCATGTCTTTGGTTTCTGTTCTTCATTATGAATTTTTGGGAGGTTAAAGTCTTCAGTAATATATTTTTCATGCTGCCACGTCTTTGGTTTCTGTTCTTCATTATGAATTTTTGGGAGGTTAAAGTCTTCAGTAATATATTTTCGTCTTCAGTTTTAATTATATAAAATGTCCAATCCAATTTTAGTAAAATCCGTGTAATTTTACGACGTGTCCGTCGAATTAGTCAATCCGTGATTTTAAGTCAATTAAGGCAACACATACTCTTTTCTTTTTTGGTCGAAATCGAAATCTCAAAACAAACAAACCAAAAAAAATGTTACATAACCTTACAGATTCTAAATATTATGTACAAGTCCATTTAGAAAATATTTTACACGGCTAAAAGTCGTATTCAAGTATTAAACAAAATCAATATACAAGAAAAACTAAATCTGTCCTACAGTGTTAATTATGAATCTGAACAAGGACAAAAATGTGGAAGTATTTACAAGAAGAGCCTGAATGGAGCGCGGTACTGACTCTGGACTGCTATAGATTTCAATCAGCTCATCCATTAGCACAAGGCGCTGGATGCCAAAGGATGGGCATTCGAAGAATAGATGATGTAAGGATTGCTCAGTTTGGGAGCTGCAATGGTCACAGAACGGACTCTGAACCATTTTTAACCGGAACAGATGATAGTTTAGATTACAATGACCAAAACGAAGCCTTGAAATAGTAGTGTAATATTTCCTATGAATGTAAGTATTGTTTTTACAAAACCAGGGCATGCTACCAATGGGAACATTGAATGTAGCATACCATAAGCCTTTATTTTCAGCTTGAACTGTGTAGTTCCAGTGTCTTTTCCAGATATCTATAGATCTTTTCTTTAGAAGAGAGATTAAATCTGTCCAGGGAACAGAAACATTAAGATTATAGCTGGAGTCTGGAATAGTATCTGCATTATTTGTAATTGCTCTAGCCAAAAAGTCAGCCCTTTCATTTCCTGCTACACCAACATGTGAAGGAACCCACACAAATGAAACATCTATGTTATGAATAAGAAACAAATCTAACCACTCCTGCTTGATTAAAGAAATTAAATAATTTGTATTAGCTTTGAATCTATTATTTTTGAGATTTTCCAGAACACTCATACTATCACTAACAATTACATATTTATAACGTCCATCACTTTTATTATTGATATTTTTTAGGGCTGCTAGTATAGCCACGGCTTCTGCTGTGAATATACTAATGTTTGAATTTATTTTATGACCAGTGCCTAAATTAAAAAAGCCATCAAAGAAAGCAAACGAGACAGCATGATCAGTTTTGGACCCATCAGTATAGAGGAATCTACAATCATCAGTGAACTCTGAAAGTTTGTTGTACACATCTTGTTTGGTGCATAGATTGTGATCAATCATTATATTTATTGCAGGAAATTTACTAAGAAAATTTCCCTGATAACAGGGAAGGAGGGGGGATTTATAAATCTGTAAAGTTTCCATAAAATTAATGTACTGAGCAAAGCCCTGAAGGATATAAAGAGAATTTGGAGGAGAATTCATCAAGCTCAGCAATAGGTAATTATTTCTCTTACTATATAATTTTAATAAAAATCTTTCTTTCAGATAAGTAAATCTAATAGCTAATGGAGGGAGTTTGCACTCAACCTGCATTACATTTATAGGAGTACTTTTAAATGCTCCTGTGATGAGTCTCAAGTTTTTATTTTGAATTTTATCCAAGGCATTCACCAATCTAGTGTCACCACCAAAACAAAGAAAACCATATTCAAAATGACTACGAACCAATGATTTGTACAGAAGTAACAATATTTTCGGATCTGCTCCCCACGAAATCCTGCACAAAGATTTCAAAATATTATGGGCCTTATTGGCTCTTAAACTTAGCAATTCAACATATTTTTTCCAAAACATATTGTGAGTAAAGATAATACCTAAAAACTTAGCCTCTTGAGAAACAGGAATGGGGACTTTGTTGTAGAATACAGAAGGAATATTATTACTAGCTTTACCAAATACAACCACTTTAGATTTTAATGCATTTATATCAAGATTCAGATAGGTGAAGTATGTAGACAACCCTTTTAAAGATTTGTTAAGAATTTCACTGATGTTTTTTAATTTTTTTCCAGATGCATAAACAACCAAGTCGTCAGCAAATTGAAGATTTTTGACTTCAGAACCCAAAATGAGATTTAAACGGCGGATATATAAGAGGAAAATTAATGGAGAAAGTATTCCGCCTTGACAAACACCAACAGAAGCGAATCGTGGACCATAAAGATTACCATTATATTTTACATAGACTTCCCTCTCAGTAAGAAAATTATGAATCCAATTAACAATTTTATTTGGGATCCCGATGGAAAGTAACTCAACACAAAGAATGTCGACATTGACACTATTAAATGCTCCAGACACATCAAAAAACACCGACATCAAATAATCTTTTTTATTTAAACTATTTTGTATGTCAAGCTGCAGCTGACAGATGCTTTCACGAGCTGATGTTCCTCTTCGAAAGCCAAATTGATTAGAAGGTAAAATACTATTTTGTTCTACATAAAATTCCAACCTTTGTTTTATCAGTTGTTCAAAAACTTTGCCTATGCAAGATGTCAAAGCAATAGGACGGTAGGAATCTGGATTTGATCGAGGCTTATCTGGCTTTAATATGGGCACTAAACAATCGGACTTCCATGAGTGGGGAATCTCGTTGCTCAACCATAGGTTATTTAATATTTCAAGCAAAATCTGTAAGCTATTTTTACTAAGCCTTTTTAACATTATATAAGGAACACCATCCAGACCAAATGCGCCATCTTTTCTCGAGAGAATAGCTGATATTAATTCTTCAATTGAGAAAGATTTTATCATAAAATTATTTACAGGATTTGTTTCACTGTCCGGGGAAAATTTTGGTTTATTATTTACATGGTCTGGTGTATACTTTTGCAAAAAGTCTTGTATCCAACTATCATTGCCATTATTAAAAGAGTAAGTTTTGTTGAATTTACGCATACAATTCCAGATTTTTGACAGAGGTGTACATCGATTGAAGGAGCTACACAGTTCAATCCAGCTATTAGATCTTTCCATTTTTAACAAAAGTTTTTTATGTGCTTGTAATTTTTTAAATTCAATGTAAGATTGATCTGAAGGATTATTTTTAAAGTTAATATAGGCAAGTTTGGAATTTTCTACAGCTTCTGAACATTTTTTATTCCACCAAGGAAGAGAGAGCTTCTTGCGTATCAGTCTACGACGAGAGTTGATAGCACCAAAAGAAGAAGAAACAGAATTACGATTTGTAAGAGAGTCATTAACTACATTATGCAATATGTTACAAAAACTGTTATATGCTGTCAACGGAGTGTAATTTTCAACCTGAAAATCAGACAGTTGTGTGTCTACATATTGTTCATATAATGTCCAATTGATCATTTTAAAGTTAGGATAGATGGGCAAAGGATTAGCACTATTGCTGTTTACAAGACCATCATCATTAATACTATTATTTACAAAAACCTTAATAATTACAGGAAGATGGTAGCTGCCAAGAGGATCATTATGTACAGACCAATCGCAAGACAGAGCCAGTGATGGGGAAGCCAGTGATAAATCCAAAGCATTGGGACGCCATGTCAAGGAGCCCACAGTAGTAACCTCGCCGGAATTCAAAACAACCAAATTTTTTTCATCAATAATTTCCAAAATATCTCTACCTCTAGGATTAATAGAATGGCACCCC
The DNA here is from genome assembly GCA_963969515.1 of Yponomeuta evonymella. Classification (NCBI taxonomy): domain Eukaryota; kingdom Metazoa; phylum Arthropoda; class Insecta; order Lepidoptera; family Yponomeutidae; genus Yponomeuta; species Yponomeuta evonymella. The sequence goes on along the minus strand of OZ018348.1, from coordinate 14,265,295 downwards.
CACAAAGTATGGTGTGCATTAAAATCACCTGCAAATAACATGGGTTCGGGTATCGACTCTATTATTGACTGAAATTTAAGTTTATCAAAAGATGGGACACAGTTTGTAGGACAGTAAAAACTTGCAATACTCATTTCTTTATTATTTACAGATATCCTTACACAAATGTTTTGTAAGGAGTTGTCCGAATATGTATTAATTTTTTTATAATTTAAACTATTGTGTATTAAAATTGCTACACCATTATGTTTATTACCAATATCGTTTCTTTCTATTCGATATCCTTTTATGTTAAAAGCTTTAATAGGAGTTAGCCAAGTCTCTGATATTATTGCTACATGTATATCGTTTTCATAAAGAAATTGTGTTAATAGAAATTTATTGCTAATAATACTCTGGGAGTTCCACTGCATAATATTAAGTTGATCCATTGTTAGAAGAAGTGGTATTTCTTACAGTTTGTGCTAAGATTTCTTTTATTGATGTAGAGTTGATTGGGGTGTTTTTCTGATTTGTAACTATTTTTGTAATTGCTTGAATGAGTATGTTCATAAAAAAATCTGATTTCGTTAAATTTTGAATTTGTGTTTCGATGTTCGATTTTGTTAATTGGGGGAAGGAGTTTTCACTGAATAAATCTGAGTATGTGACGGCCCTTGACTTAATTTTGTTTTCCTCTATTTTCAATTTTTTTTGTGGACATGTGTTAGAGATAGCTATGTGATTGCCTCCGCAGTTGCAGCATTTCGCGTTTTTAGGATCCTCTTTACATGTTTTAAAATGGTGATTTTCTGTGCAGATCGAGCACACAACCGAATTTCGGCAGTATTTGGCGATGTGGCCAAACTTCATGCACTGAAGACATTGCTTTACTGGTGGTATATAAGCGCTTACCTCATGTCTCCAAGAATCGAGATAGACATACTGAGGCAATTCAGTGGATGCAAAAGTTACCGCGACTGTCTGAGTGGGAAGATGTGACACGTCGCCGTCTTCACTCCGCACCCGACGCATGAAACGTCTCACTTGAATTACATTTCGAGAGCTGCCAATCAACGAGAAGATTTGTTTATTGGAAAGGTCAGTAGGGACTGAGGTAAGAACCCCAGTCGCTTCAGTGTCGCTAGCCGGTATAGTGGCCTTCAGGTCTAGTTCGTCGAGTAATTTTTTATTCTGCAGAAACACATTTGCGTTGTTTGACAAATCAAACGTAATGCCAATCTTGAATTTATTTACTGACTTCAGATGTAGAATGCCAGTGACGCAAAATTTGCGTATGGCATGGGAGAGAGCTAGCCTGTCTTTGTCGGAAAACGGTTTTTCATTTTCGTGTGACACGAACACTATGTATTCCGATTTTTTACTGTTTTCAGGATACTTCCTAGAGTACCCTGGAACCTTAAAAACATTGTACTTCCTGGAGGAGTCATCATCCGAGTCCGAAGTGTCCATAGCTGGTGATGATCGCTCGTCAGGGGGATCAGTTTTTTTCCGCTTCTTTCCCGCCCCCATCTTCTAATTACAATATGTACAAACTTGTCTACCAACTATATGTACAGTTCACTTTGTATTTACAGAGAAATATAAAAGTTATCAATTTATTGAAAATTTTTCAAATTTCGCCGCCTTTACTCATCCAAGGTTCCCGCGCTTTTTTTTTCTTGATTCTCTAGTGACTCACAGATTAGTTAGACTGACTTTGACACTTAGTGTTGCCAGTTTTATGAAAATCAACTAAAATAAAGTCGCACAAAACTCGAAAATATCATTTTGTTTAGATTTTACAGACTATGCTATGTACATCTTGTTCCAACGTACTTATAATATCGAATGATTCAAGATTGTTGCGTAGTTAGATGATTTTAGAATCGATTTATCGTATCTCGATCGTAACTCAACTTTGAGCCTGGCAGCTCCATATTGGTTTAAGAATGATTGCGTTTAGTGTCTCCATACTATTAGCGTTTCGTTTTTAATTTCGGTTTTTCTTTCCTCCAACTTAAAAAAAATGTCTCAATACTGGATTTATACCGTCATGATGAACTTAATTAATTGTCTAAATATGAGGTCAAAACATTTTCTCAGTAGGCTGTACGCCAGCTGCCTTTCTCCTTTTGGTAATAAGCTATTTTGCATCCACTGAAAATTGGTGCCATTAAGCTGAGCTGAAACCTATTTGGTACTTTTATATTAGTTTTAGTTTAATCAACTGTGTTCAATAGTTGCTAAAGTACCAAATAATGATTCGCTACTTCTACTACAGTATAAAAGACATTCTACCCAAAATTAAAGGGTGAAATTATTGAGCTGTGAGATAGCTTCACATTTTTTTTTACACAAGCTTCACAAGCTTATATACAGCCGATTGTACCTTCACTACTGAACGTATTTCTTTTTTATTTTGTAAATTTGTGTTTTCTGTATGTCTTTTATCTGTGCAATAAAGTAGTTGGTGACTAAAAATTAAGTTTAATTTATATTTTAAGGTTATTGCCGAATTTGAACATGATTTACAGGCTTAAACCGTGATATTTACAATACTGTGTCAAAAATAGAATTATTATCACCAGCGTTTTACGTTGGAATTAAGAACTATAAAAACATAAATAAACTCACGCCTGTATCCCAGAGGGGTAGGCAGAGACTAGGGACTGCCACTTTCCACGATACTGACAGATTACTTTCACTTCCTCAACATTCATCAGTCGTTGCATGCGCGCACGCCGGTTTCGGGTACTTTTTATTTACTTTTTAAAATTGGAAATTCCTCTTTATAGTAGCAGGCCGGCATAGCCGTCTAGTCAAATTTTAATTATTTTGAAGGGAATCGTGACGTTTTGTTGTACAGGGAGCACTGTCAGTACAACGTTCACCCAGTGCATGGTCCCAAGCTAAGCTAGGCTACCGATAAAAAAGAGATAATAAAAAGTAATATTTGCCCTAAATCCTAAAGCATTACTGTAAACAAAAAAAATAAACATTTATTTTATTGTATTGAACTCAATCGTATACGTCATAAGACATAGAAGCACCGATATCACCTACAAAGTTGAAACGCGCTAGTGACATAGCAGATAAAAGTTGATCTTCTGTACTCTTTTAGTCTGTGAGTATCAACTTCTATGTACTCTAGGATCAGATTATTCGAGAACACAAACACCCAATTGACTAAGCGCAAACTAAACTGTTGGTTAAACAATGTCGAGTCGTGCTGGTTGTTCCTGCAAATGTTACCGGAAACTGAATGTTGAATGGTTATTATTATTAATTATTACTATAGATAAGATATATAAAAAATATTTATTGTTCATAAAAAGATACAATTTTTCTAATAGAATAACTATCTGACCTGGCAAACGTTGTTTTGCCATATTAATTAGCCTACGAGGCTACGACCTATTATCAGACCTACCAAATATGTACAAAAAAAATTATAAAAATTTGTGATGCCGTTTCGGAGGAGTTCGAAACCAATCACAGTGCCACGAGATTTTTATATATTAGATTATCGATACGTACTTAGTAGAGAGAAAGACTCTGTGAGATTAAAATCTATAGATAGTCCGTTGGCACCTATTCTAATGTTACATTGTACTATCATAGCTTAATTATTATTATATACCACCGCCATATTAGGCGCGAGACACACAGATGGGACGTGGGGTGAGGGCGCGGTAAGATGTATAGAGTCACAGACCACAGTCCTTGCTCTGCGGTCGCTTTTGGTCTATGACTCTTCTTTCCGCGCCCTTGCCCCACGTCCCATCTGTGTGTCTCGCGCCTTAAAGAACTATAATTTGGATACAATATTTGAAGTTGATTTACAATAAGGATATACTATGCTACAACTGTCAAAATTGTCATTTATTAAAAGCTGTCACATTAATAACTAGAAGACCAGAGAGGCCGAGCTATGCCTTAAAAAGTTTTTCCCCGAATGGCCCCTTGAAATCACTACCCGGCTCACTTTTTCCTTGTTTTTACGCACGCAACTTACACACCTCATCTCAAAAATTACACTTACTACACACTTACTTAGTTATTTTCTTTTTCAATTCTTAGTTTATTATTATTTATATTGTGATAAAACAATATAAATAATAATAAACTAAGAATTGAAAGAATTGAAATTGGTAGTCTGAAGATGGTGATAGGCGACTCAAAAAATATAACGTTGGTCATTTAAGCGACCAGTTCTTTTTTGAAAAAAAAGGGTTTATCCTGTGATAGACAATTTTGACCAAAAAGTTTACCCCAAAGTAGTTTCTTTAATTTATAAATTTCTTCTATTTGACGTACGGTAAAAGTAGAAAATAAAGTGAAAGTAAAAAGTTCTTATTTAAATACTTAATGGTTAATTGAATTAGACATTATATGACTAACAACCACAAATTAGAATTTTTAGATTCCAGACTGACAATATATTTAAATTGTGGTGTAGATTAGTCGGGCGGGCCCACTGGGAAGTTAATGAATTGTGGACAACAGGGTTCGCTTACACCACGGAAACACCACGTAAAGGGATGCATACCTACGGGGAAACGTACAATCGACTGTCGACTTTATTTCTGATTGAGCCCACACGCCTAAAAAATGTATATAAAGCTCATTCGGTTACAGCAGTTTACTGTTCTACAGGTGACGAAGTCACATTAATTTGAAAAGGTCGGAATTGCCACGAAAAGTTTGACCCACTGAACTTTCGTCGTTGCGTTTCACGAATTCATTGAATGGTCAATAACAAAGGCCTACATCTACAGCGATTTTGGTGCCAGTAAAAATATTTTTGTGTCAAATACTTAGTAATCCTAATTCTCGCTCCATGCGAGTTGATTTAGAGATAGAGATTTCGTAATTTCAAACTCTTATGACCTTATTAAACATGGATAATAATATAGCTCTTCTTTAGATATTTTGTGGCGTGGATAACCTCACGGCACTAGATTTCTGATTACTCTTCGAGCATCTTATCCTACGCAATCATCCCAATACACTTTGATACCTATTTTTATATTTTTAGGTCGCTCACTTTGCTCTACACTACACAATGAGAGTCACGTCACTGTCACTTTGGGAATTTATAGTAGTAATGCCACTCGCTAACTTTGAAGGAAAGCATTGAGGAAACCGGAGCGTCTGAGGCGTTCACATAGTTACCTCAGCGCTTGAAATTGCCAATCCGCGTTGGGCACGCGTGGTGATTAAGCATACTCTCTCTCTGAGAGAAGGCCTATGTCCTGGAGGAACAAAAAAAAAAATTATGTAGTTTTGCGACATATTTGATTTTTTAAGAATTCAAATGCAGCTAACATTAAAAGTAGAGGTCTTTTTTGCAACTTGGCAAATTGAATTGTCTGGTAAGTCTGATAGTTCACAACTTAAAATTGGAAACGGTATAACTTTTGAGTGAATATTCAGACTATTTTTCGTTCATGTATGTTGTGCCAATAGGTGTTTCTTCTGGTTAAAAAAATGCTGGTTAAAAATGCCGTACTTGTAAATGTGGTAAAATGAGTTCAATCTAATTTTTTTCAGATATCTGTACCTAACATTTTATTTCAGGAAATGCTCCCTTCCACTCTGGTGTATTAATAAAGCTATCATTATACTTGGTTCTTAATTATTATTTTCCTTCCGAATGTACATACCTACTTTTAATGGCAAATCCCTAATTAGCGGGACGGGCGTGACGCGGGTAACTATTCGATTTCTCAAACACCCCTGTTGTGTGTAGTAGGTACTGTAGGTACTATTATGTATTCTGTAATAATACTCAGTGTAGCGTAGCTTGAAAAATAAAGGCGTCGGAAGACGTAGCAATCAAGATAACAGCGAGTTCTTCAGAAAATGTTAAGCGGCATTCTGACCATTATTTAGAATCATATGGCACGAGTTAAGTTCTTAAAGTCTAGGTAGATAGATAGATAGAATATTCTTTATTGTACACAGAAATTACATTGAAAAAAATGTTGTACGTCGAAACATAGTACAATTGGCGGCCTTATTACTAAAAGCTATTTATTCCAGGCAACCACAGATGGAGACAAGAAAGAAATTAGAGACTCGATGCAATTAAAAATATTATTTTGAGTTGAAAAATTATATAAACTTGCATCAACCATACTAAATATTTGACTAAATGGACATTACATACATACTTGTAGCGAGCAATTGCAACTACGCGAAACCCTCAACGTCACAGCGGTGCATGAATGAGCGCCCCAGCAACATAGATGCAGAGCATCAATGGCCAGTCTACCTAGTGACCGCGCCCCACCGGCCAGCCAGCCCGGCCGCCTATAAAAGCCCACACACACCCTAGTAGCACTGTCTGTCACAGAGATATAATCACTACGTTTCTGTCTATCGTCAGGCAGGCTCTGAGTGTAATGTGCAGTATCGAGGCATGCGTGGGCCTGCGGGAGGGCGACTGGCAGCAGAATCCTGTGCTTAGGCGCAGAGTCCGCAAGGATGCGACACGCTTGCAGCGCGTAGCAGCTAGCCTTCACGGAGCCTGCCACCATTACCATGCATGCAGACGGGTGCGAGTGGAGGCTCCGGTCCACGTTCGCTACCAAGCGTCCTTCCTACCGCCGCTAGTTAGGCTTTCGGAGAAAATCGCCCCAGTCCGGGCTCGGGTATTTTCCTCCCCCAGGTCAATGTGTTAGGGATCAGTGAATAGTGTATTGTAGTAATAAAACCAGTGAGGCATAAATTCACTTAGATATTAGGGACATTGTGTGCTTAGGTTAAGATATGCATGTTTAGTTAAATAGAATACTCATCATCATTTGTTACCTTGACCGTGCACTTATTTCCAATCAACCCCCGAGCTGATTGAGCATATGCTTTCAGTAGGATTGATAAATCCTTGAAGAATTGTAGAGGGGTTGGTATTTCGATCACACGCTCCCCTTATATACTAATAAACAAATTATACATGGGAAGAGGAAATAATATAATATACCTACGTAATAGTAGGTTTGCATAGATCAAAGCCTGCATTTTCTATTCTATGGACAGGTAATATTCTATCACTCTGCCCTTAAAGACCGCTGGTGAAGGGGACTGTCTTATCCGACAAATGTGTCCTGGCTCCCTAACTTAACTTTCTTCTTATTCTCACCTGCGGACACTTGCACAGCAAAGTCCGGCTTCTGGATCCTCTCTAAGCCTTCGACCAACTTGTCAAACCGCGGGTTGGGCGCGTCCACCGTCTCCAAGAGGAACCCGACCACCGCTAGCCCGTCGGGGTGGCCCACCGCCTCCTCTATGGACTTGTACTTGCTATTGAAGTGCACGAAGTGGCCTTCCGCCGCGTATCTATTACAAAACAAAACTTATCTTAACCTCCTCAGTCCTTAAAATAACAATTGAAAACCATTTTTATTTTCAAGGTCAGGAATCAGGGCATTAATAATTGTCATTGATGCCAACAATATTCGTACTTTGGAACTAAAACTTTTATTAGCACTACACAAGAATAATCGAGTAACAAGTTAAGGATAATCGTACTATACAAAAAAAAACACATGCTCGCTATAGAAAGATTGTTGACAGACGCAGCCTATACTATGTGAAATCAGCATGAATCCAACAAAAAATAAATAAACCACAAAAAATACAAAAAAAAAACTTTACTAAAAATAACAAAATGTGAAATAAGAAAAAAATAACTATGTGTACAAAAGTCCCTAAAGTAAATAAAGATTAAAAAAAACTACCGAGCAGGCGGGACCCACATTTAATAATGTAACTTACGAATAAAAAACCATAGAGATATAGGGGTTAAAGTATGAAATTGCCGTTTTATTGCAATAGGTTCTTTGAATTTGACATAGAATCTTCATGGTTTGAGGTTTTCGAATGAAACTTTTTTGAAATGGTTTCTATGATGTTCTTTTTTTAAAAAATGTGAAACATTTGAATGTCGACTTCGAAAATCACTCGAATTTTCGCAGTATCCATCTTTCTTGTCTAAATTGAATAACAAAAACAATTGAAAGTCGATATTCAAATGTTTCACATTTTTTAAAAAAAGAACACCATAGAAACCATTTGAAAAAAGTTTCATTCGAAAACCTCAAACCATGAAGATTCTATGTCAAATCAAAGAACCTATTGCAATAAAACGGCAATTTCATACTTTAACCCCTATTATTTCTCCCAACAAAATTCACACAAAAATGGCCCCTGACCTAACGATAAGTCGTTACCAATAAAATGAGCGCAAGATGTGCTGCAAAGTAAATCACTCTGTAATTGTTTCATTCTGTGCGCCTTGTGTGACGTGAATGTTGATTGGGCGACGGCGATAGTAAGTGACAGCGTAACCGGTGGTTGATTTTGTACAAAAGGTAAAGAAATCAAGTAAATTTATTGCGCTAAGTCACTAGTGTGCCGGGAAATTCAAGTTTTTCTATTTTGTAGCCAGATTGGATTGGTTGTCATTAACGAACTTTATAGAGAGCATGGTGCTTCCAGCCCTAAATCAGAGCGCACTTTGATAGACATTATGATACATAAATTATACATAATTATACGACACAGCGTAGGTAGGCCCCCCACCAGATGGTCTGACGACCTGGTAATGGTGGCAGAGAGTGGCTGGATGCGGGCGGCACAAGACCGGGAAACTTGGAAAACCATAAGGGAGACCTATAACCTGCAGCGGGGGTCAAATGGATGATGGTGATGATGAATATCTATCTCGTATAACACTTTTACGTAAAAGTTATAGTTTCCGAGATATCATATAGTATAATAGACCATTAATCAATTAGTCTGTACATCGAGTTGTAGCTATATATTAGTATAGGTTTTTAAAATATATATTAGTAATTAGTAATAATAATACTAGTAACAATGCACTCCACTGCATTGTGTCTAAAGATCATCCATTTTGAATTTTTTGACAGTTGCTACCCCCATTGAACGTAGGGTAATTTTTTAGCGCTAGTTATACGTCTATCACTGAATGTAACTCATTGCGAGATGCCTAGGTTGGTCCCGCCTGCTTATTAGTTAATGCTCAGAAGTTGGGTTATTGGTTATTTTTATTTCAGTTTTTAGGGTTCCATACCCCACGGGTGCCAAACGGGACCCTATTACTAAGACTTTACTGTCCGTCTGTCTGTCTGTCGGTCTGTTTGTCTGTCTGTCTGTCTGTCTGTCTGTCTGTCTGTCTGTCTGTAATCAGGCTGTATCTCCGTAAACCGTGATAGCTAGGCAGTTTAAATTTTCACAGATGATTTATTTCTGTTGCCGCTATAACAACAAAGACTAAAAATAGATGGCGTCTATAGATGGCGTTGTTCTCAATGTACCTAATCTATCTTGTCGCGATCTTTGTCTAATTTTGTATAGACGGTACGGAACTCTTCGTGCGCGAGTCCGACTCGTACGGGCCGTTTTTTAAAAATTAATTATCTGGCAAATCCTCAGACCATTAAAAGTGTATTTTTTACCATCACTAAAAAGTTACACTGTGCGAACGAGACAGCATGCCAGACGTAACAGCAACTTTAATAGAATACTCATGTTTTCGACAAGGACAACACATATTATAGTTTAAATTGAAAATCCACGTGACATATTTTGCAGTAGGAAGCACTAACAAATCCTTCACTAATGGGCATTGTTCAGGAAGGCATCGACTGTCGTAAAGTGAAAACCATTTCGAGGAATAGGGATACTGATTACTATTAGAGGTTTAAATAAGTAAAATAAAGACGGATTATTAATATTTATCGCAAAAAATGTATAACCTTCATTTGTCTTTCAATTACGTCATCGTTGGCTCTAATGCGGTAGTTCCACTATCTTCAAACATAAAAAATTAATACATTCGTTCGTTCAACAACTGTCAAAAGTGTCAAATTCTTAGATACAGTGAAGACAACCTCAATTCTCAACAAATATTCAAGTAATTTGAATAATTATTACGAAGGAGACGCTAGCTTGGTATTTACATGAATTTAATACAATTCTTGGTTATTGGCAATATGATTAGAAAAGAAAATATCGGTAAGTAGTTGACACTGATTGACATTTGTTTGTCATTGTCAAACGTCAGAGTATTTTTATTTTTAAAAAACATGAAAAAAGGCAAAGGAACGTGCATCATTATGCCAGTGGTGACGTCATACTTACTAAGCTATTAGAAATTTTAAGTAATTAATAAAAAAATAATGGCATCGAAAATTAAGAAAATATTCAAATTAGTTTATTATATTAGTCTATATTTTCGATTTATAGAATAAAAAACATGGGTGAACAATGCCCATTATGCCTGATTCAGACATGTCAACTCAATTCTAGAGTTGTATGGCCAGCATAAGAGGATTTATTATTACATATTGATTGTTTTGGCATCTTTCTAGATGCTGTAATCAGTAAAAACACCTTGATTTACATTTTAAAACATTTATTTTAAATGAGTGAAACAAAGACAACTTATGCACATTGTGTGACTGTTTTACGTTGCCATAGTAATTGTCAACTTATGTTTCTTTTTCACAAACATAAATTGGGGGGCAACATAAGCCAAAATTAAATTAAATCCTTCTGTTACTTATATATAATAATAAAAGTAATGAAACTTAAATGTGTCACCTTAAAATTATATACAATTAATAATCATAATTAACTTATCACTAACCCATACAGCCCTGTTATGGATGAAAACCTCGTGAAACTCTGGTATCACTTAAGAGCTCCAACAATCTGGTTTTTCATCATTTCTTCATTGCAATGGACTATGGACCAATGGAACATAAAAAGATGACGATAATAATTTGTTGTAATCACAAAATAGTTTGCATGATACACCTTCATCGTGTATTAATGTTATATACACATACGCCAACCGTAAGCAACGGTTGATGCATCTCAAAAAACAAAAGTTGTATGCATGTTGCATTGGCAATATTTATATTACTATCTACATTTTATACTCAACACATTATAGTGAAACCATAACCATTCTTTGAGTCGTTATTCTGGAATTGGAAAATCAATGACATCGACATTTTGCTTGACTTGGAAATTGTCTCCAATATGTTCTTTCAACATTTGTACTAGTTCTGACCTCAAAACCAGGTCCAGCTAAATTCAACAAATTAATGAGCGTACCTGTATGACTTCATCAACGGCATAAGAACCGAATAATGTATTATTGACATACGTATTGTGGTAGATCATCTCCGCGACCAGCACATAAACAGGATCTGCCGAATCTCTATCAGCCATCTCCTTCAGACTTTTTGTGACGAGAAAGATGGATTACTGGCTGTAAACATACAAGTTTGGCATTACTATATTTCCACAAATATTTTGGAGTAATTTCTATTCAGACTTTTATAAATATTTAGGGGTTAATCTTAGCGTGACCCATTGCTAAATATTCGTCAAAAAAGCTTTATATCTTAGACATAAAGAATTATATTTATTGAACCGTCTTTGCAACATATATAAAAAACCTAGCGCAACTGGTAGGGTAACACCTACATTCAGTTCATTGGCAGGGTATTTCAGTGGAAACTGTACCGACTTTTTAATCTCGGCTTCGCTTCGTTTTGATGTAACCTCTCTTTTGATTTTAGGAACAATGTTTGCTTCCCAAAATTTTGTAGGAGGTGGTAGTTATCATCGCCTTGTACCACTGCATGTAAAGTTGTTTTTTGATCCTGATTGAAAGAGTTCGTTAAAATATTGCCAGACAGAATGTAGCCGAATTGTGTGTTCAGTAGTGTGAGATTGCCTTCATTCAAAGTGATCTTGTTTGGTAATATAATTTGAAAGAAAACATTTGCTGCGAGGAGGAAGTCAATCTCGCTTGGAACATTGTGCTCATCGTCGGCCAATTTTATTAAATCTGGAAGAATAACATTGTCAAGGTTGAACTTTGTCTGTGGCAGAAGAGAAGTGATTTTGTCTATCACAGAAAATAGTTCCACGCAAAAAAAATTGTTGTGCAGTGAAGTTAACTTCAATTGTACTGCTTTGTTAATTGTTTGCTCTTTGTTGCCTACGGCAGAGACTTTTATATTGTAGTTCATTGTTTTTTGGTTCAATTTCTTCATTAACTGCGTAGTTACAAACGATGTTTGGCTTCCAAAGTCAACAAGACCTTTCGCTACGATGTACTTACCATTGGCAGCTAGAAATTTTACCTTGACAGTAGGAAGTAGAACCATACTGTTTTCCTTGGCATTGGAATGCAAGCTTGCTAAGCCACAAGTGTTTCTTTCAATGTGCAATAGGGAGTTATGCTCTTTGCTATTGCATGATTGACATTTGAAGTGAAACCGACACTTGTTGTTGTGCTTCATGAGGCAAACCTTGCATAATGCATTCTTTTAACAAAGTCTACTCTTTTGTCTGCATCTAAAGCATGAAATTGTGGGCAATTAAATACCTTGTGCCCTTCATAGCTGCAGAACTTGCAAAGAGGAATTGAGACTTGCTGAGGATTGGCTAAATTATTAACCTTATTTTTGAGGAAATTGGTGGAGGTCTTACCTTCACTCCTCTGGCTTTCTTCAAAGCTGCTTGCCCTTCTCTCCATGAAAATGAAGAATTCGTCCAATTTGGGCAGCTCCTTGTTGTCCCGCTCGCTATGATACGCCCTGCAGGAAAACTGATCAACCTTGCGCAACATAATCGTCAAAATAATCATGTCCCATTGTTCTGTAGACTGTCCTAGGTTACTTAAAGCTGCTAAATGTTGCCTAGCATGAGCTATCAATTCCCTTAAACTACTACCAGTACCTTTCACGATTGGTTGGAAATCCAACAAGGCTTGTATGTGGGTTGTGATTACAATGAACTTGTTGTCATACCTAGCTTTGAGGAGCTCTAACGCCTTTGGATAAGATTCACCTATCAAAGGAAAGCCTTGAATAAGGGATAAAGCTTCACCCTTTAAGAATTTACGGAGATAAAACAATTTTTGTATTGGCTCCAGGCTTGAATTTTTGTCAATCACTGCATTGTACAAATCTATAAAAGACTGATATTTTGTGACGTCTTTTCCATCGAATGCAGGGATATCGATTTGTGGTAGTTTTAGATTTGGATGACTGCTGGATTCTGCTGATTTATAACTGGAGCTATGTGAACCGGTTGCTTGTTGTGAAGTCAGAAGTTTCTGGAGATTTGAAATGATGGTGAGAGCTCTGTCTTCGAGGTCATCCTCAAGAAAATCTTCCTCCGAGCACTGGTCCTCCAGTAAATGCAGTTGTAACGAGTATTCGTTGAAATTGTCTAGCACCATCTTCACCTGATTCAGCCGTGTTGCTATAGCTGTTTGATCTAAAGACCCATCTTGATGTTCGCGTATGAAGTTCTCAGCCTTGGTTAGCGATCCTTTGCATTGAGCAATCTGTGCTTTTAACCGTTTTTTGGCGTTGGATTGGTCCATATCTTGTAATTCCTCTTCGTTTTCGCCCGAGAAACCTGCCGACTTTCTTCGTCCCATTGTTGTGATAGTTTGAAAACAAACTTGACTTACTGTCAGTTGTCACAGAATAGGTATTGACAGATATTGACTGTGGATTGGAGGTCGAATAAATTGAGCCTTTTTGTACCGTTGACCTCGGCGACCCGATTGTTCGCGAATTTTCACGAAGAGTCACGAAGGTAATTTGGTAATCTTGCTTTTCAAACCTCAATGAAGAAAATGGCGGAATTTTTTATTTCTTGACGAGGAAAGCTGAATTTTGAGATTGCACTTTTGGAATTGGTATTTTACGCGAACATAGAAATTATTTTAGTTTCGGCACCAATGATTGTTTTGGCATCTTTCTAGATGCTGTAATCAGTAAAAACACCTTGATTTACATTTTAAAACATTTATTTTAAATGAGTGAAACAAAGACAACTTATGCACATTGTGTGACTGTTTTACGTTGCCATAGTAATTGTCAACTTATGTTTCTTTTTCACAAACATATTTCTTTACAAAGTAAGTATACGTTTTAAATTCCCATACAAATGCAGTTTGGTTATCTACAGGTAAATATTATAATTAACAAACAGCACCCCGCCGGATCGCAATTACGAGTAAGTAAACTCTGCCAACAAATCGGGTTTTGATCATGGTTAGAATTTCGAAAAATAGATCAGTAAGTACTTATAAACCTTCTTGTACGGGGTTAATCTTGTACGATAAGGGTATTGAATTACAAATGCTTCTTATAGTGGAAATAAGGAAAAGAAATAAATTAACGAACTTTCCGCTAATAAATGACTTTTGACCTGAAAACCAACATTAAAACTAAATAGTTTGTACATAATTTTGACATTAAAGCGCACCGTTGTGGATGTGAGCGTAGACCACAATCCAAGAGGGATCCCTCTTAATAATAATATTAGAAGGATATCAATCGTTTATGCGTAACCCGTCATGTTTACGCAAAGACGTTTCCTACGTCCAAACGAAATCTGAGAAAAGGGTTGAAGAGTTTCTTTATGAATTACCCTGAGGGTTTCGAGTGTTGGTCTAATATATCAAGATAAGTGTAGGCATCGACAAACCTTGGGTTGTTATTCAAGGGTATTGCCATCGCATATAGATTAGATAGTCTACCCGGGCACAATATAAGTGGCCCGGGCCCCGCTGTGTAAATATATCAACGTATCACGATCGCTTGTGATTTTATCACACTCACAGTAGACTGTTTCCGTAACTAAAAAAAACCGGCCAAGTTCGAGTCAGACTCACGCACAAAGGGTTTCGTACCATTATCTATACAACATTAGACACAAAGATCAAGAAAAAACGGCAAAAAATCACGTTTCTTGTATGGGAGCCCTCATTTAATATTTATTTTATTTTAATTTAATTATTTATATTTGAAGCGAATATAGAACTCAATATTCTGTGAATATTGCAATCACCTACCTGTTGCCGTTATTAATATCGAGCAAAAAGCGGAAAAAAAAACTAGTTTATTGTATGTTCTGTTTTTAGTATTTATTGTTTTAGTGGAAATAGAAATACATCATCTGTGAAAATTTCAACTGCCTAGCTATCGCGGTTCATGAGATACAGCCTGGTGACAGACAGACAGACAGACAGACTGACCGACAGACAGACAGACAGATAGACAGATGAACAGTGAAGTCTTAGTAATAGGGTCCCGTTTGGCGCCCTTCGGGTACGGAACCCTCAAAAGCGACCTTTAAAAGTCCTACAGTAGGGCCTTCTCTCAAAGGGAGAGTATAGGCATATCACCACACACCAGCAGTAGTGCTCACTGCTGTTGGGTAATTTCAAGCGCTCAGGTATGTGAACAGCTTAGTTAGCGAATGGTATTGTTAATAAAAATTAACTAACGTATGTTATTTTAAACTACAGTTCATTGCTACGAGCCGGTATTAAACACAGGATGGAATGTGAGGCCAGCGATCTACTGCATGAATTCATCAATCAATTCGTAATTTTACATGGAGCGTATTTGAAACATTACCCTCAAATCTTCTATTGTAAAGCTCTAACTACTTGTTAAACGTATAAAAACCAAAGTATAAAACTTTTTATTTCTTCAGCTTAAGTTACATAAATCAATAAACTTTATAAAAAAAATTGTCGTTACCTTTTTTTATTACTAACGCATTGTGTGGTTGTAAGTTTATAAGTGACAGTGCACATTTTATTATGTAAGTTTTGTGTAACTCTTGCTGGATGAATAATATCTGTATTGTCTAATTAGACATTGCCAGTCTCACTCAAACAAATAAGCTACGCAAATGCCGCTGAAAGTGAAGGTAGTTATATACTTAGTTTTGTCTTTGAATTCGCGCTACAGTTTCAAGTTGTTCCTAAGTATACTTGATGTGCCCTTATTTAGCTTAAACTTCTCAAATTCAAATTGTGCATTAGAAGTGCCTGCACTGTATTGTACGATTGGATTTGTTACCGAATGATGTAGTTTACGTTGTATTAACGCTGATATTAGTGGCTAGATTATTTCATGCAAAGCTTTGTTTGAACTGTTAGGATTCCGTACCTTATAAGGAAAGACGGAATCCTTATAGGATCACCATATCACAAAATAGAAATACGGTAAAACTACATAATATGAACAATAAAAACTATAAGTCATAGAACAAAAGTTGTTGTAAATGACAAAAGGTAACTGTCGTGTTTCGGGAATTGTGCATCTTTGTAAGTGGGAATAAGAAGTTACATTGCTGAATTTGGGTCCTGTCTGCTTAGTAGTTAATGCTCAGCAGTCGGGTTGATGGTTATTTCTTATAAAAGTTTTAAATTTTTGTCTTTTCAGTGATTTTTTATTGCTGATTTATATACAGCTTATGACACCCGCGTACTGATGTTTTACATACATTACACGTGATTTGCGTCGTTAAATAAAATGAAGATCCGAGCATAATAAATTAAATATTAGGGGTTAAAGTATAAAATTGCCGATTTGTACTGAAAATCTAAATTGTTTATTTTTTAAATTTTTAACAAATTTATTTAATCAAAATAGTTGCCATTATTATCTATACATTGCTGCCATCTAATGGGAAGGTCATTAATGCCTTTGCGATAGAACTCCGACGATCTAGACTGCACAAACTGTGTGAAAACATTTTGTACTACCTCCTTGGAAGAAAACTTCTTGTCACGTAGATAATTGTCCAAATCACAAAAAAAATGGTAGTCCGTTGGAGCAAGGTCTGGTGAATACGGAGGATGACGAATGGTTTCTAACTGCAGTTCCTGAAGGGTCAAAATGGTTTCTCGTGCTGTGTGAGGTCTCGCGTTGTCGTGGAGCAATAATGGTGAAGATCGATTCATGAGTCGGGGCTGTTTTACTGCAAGTTTTGTCAACATGGTTCGGAGTTCGGCACAATAGACATCTGCCGTTATCGATCGGAGAAAACTATAGTGAATAACACCATGCTGAGACCACCAAACAGTTACCATTACCTTTTTATTGGTAAGTTTTGCTTTAGGACACTGTTGTGGCATTTGACCTTGGGTCAGCCATTGCATTTTTCTTTTCCGGTTATCATAAAGAATTTACTTTTCATCACATGTTACAATTCGATCCAATATTCCTTCATTTCTGTACCGGTTCAACAAGGCAACACAAGTTTCAACACGCGTTTCTTTCTGCAGATCAGTCAAATCATGAGGCACCCATTTTTCGTATTTTTTTATTTTATTGATTTGACGCAAGTGAGTCAATATTGTGGGTAAGGTAACGATAAACCATGCCGCTAATTCCTGGGTAGTTTGACTAGGGTCGGCTTCCACTATCTCTCTTAATTCATCGTTATTCACCTGTGTGGGCGGTCTTCCTCGTGGCTCGTTCTTAAGTCGAAATTTCCATCACGAAAGCGTTTAAACCAAAATCGCACGGTGCGTTCATTAGTAGACCCCTCTCCAAACGCAGCATTGATATTGCGGGCTGTTTCTGCCGCGTTAGTTCCGCGTCGGAACTCGTATTCAAAAATCACTCTAATTTTCGCAGTATCCATCTTTCTTGTCTAAGGGCCAATTTTTCAATAGTCAGATAAAACTTAACTGGAGAATAAATTTCATGCTATCACTATCTAAATCATACGACAAGACAGTGACAACATCAGTTTTATTCTCCAGTTAAGTTTTATCTGACTATTGAAAAATCCGGTCTAAATTGAATAACAAAAACCATTGAAAGTCGATATTCAAATGTTTCACATTTTTTAAAAAAAGAACATCATAGAAACCATTTGAAAAAAGTTTCATTCGAAAACCTCAAACCATGAAGATTCTATGTCAATTCAAAGAACCTATTCCAATAAAACGGCAATTTCATACTTTAACCCCTATTATAACAGCGCTATCTAGTCACTCATGGTTGTACTACAATGTTACTTAATAGCGATTTTTGTTTTTTGTTACCTTTCTGTTCCATTAATGCTTATTTAATATAGCCTATGACACTCGCGCAGGGACGACGAGTCGATTGAGACCTTAGTTGTCAAAATGTGACCATTGGTTAAGGAGTTATGAGGGAACATATGGGCATTTCTCCACGGGGTCCGAACTTGACGGCCCGGCGCATAACATGTCCAGATTATCAAAATATACCCCTGCAAAAAATACTACAGTATCCTCTAGGTCCTCGTCTACCTGGAGAACATGCAAACTTTGCTGAAAACCGTTTGCAACTCACAGAAAAAAAATCTGAAATGGCTGAAAATGACCTTCGGTGGCTTGTCCCCAACCCAAAACTTGACAATTTATAATTATTTTTGTAAAACTCAGACTGTTTTCGGGGAATGTATTTATGTTCACATATTCTCAGATAGTTAAAGTACCTCTCATTTAAATACCATAAGAATCTAAACAATAGCTCGCCTCCAATAGCAAGATGTTTGAGTGTCCCTTGCTTCTGCCTGAATCCGGTGGCACTTATGAACCAAGCGTTTCTTCGGTCGTAGATTACTCTAGGAATTCGCGGTGTAGATGAGCCATTTTGTCAGTTACGCCGTAGCGCCCGAGGTCAACGGACGGGTGATTGAATGAAAGTCTTGGGAAATATCAGGGTAAGTAATTGATTCTTGAGATTTGGTCCAGGGCACACTTCGACTTCGGTGGAGGTGTTATTGGAAAGAATACTTGTTGACTGTAAAATCTAGTGCTTACTGTACAATTTATCTCAGTGACTAATTTCTAGTGCCTTGAGCTGGGGTTGATACGTGTTGTTGTTTAAGAGTGAACTTGAAAAAACATATCTTTTCTGATTACGGTGTGCCTGATTTCGGTGGCTTTTTGAGCACCGAAGTCAGAAAAACTTCCACCGAAGTCAAATTTGCCTGATTTCAGTGTATTTCGTTCGACTTTAGAGAACCGAGGTCAGATTCCTTACATGTAAGTTTCAAGTAGGATATGCGCATTTGTTTTTTTTTTTAACTAATCGCTAACTGTGAAAGAAAACATCGTGTGGAAACCTATGAATAGTTTTACACGTGTAGATATTTTCTTTACTGTTAATAATAACGACAAAAATACATATGTTGTTTCTGTCATAATTGATTTCAGTTAGATTGTTAGTTAACTTGAAAATGTGAAACATGTGTACCTATTCGTGTGTACATTTTTCCATGTGTATGTGTGTGCTTATTATGTCTGTATTTGTGAATTATGTGTATGTGTCAACAATGGCAAGTTTAAAGTACCTACAAGAAAGAAAGTGGGTGTACATTTCTTAAACATAGTTTTCTTATAAATAGTTTGTGGTCAGTCGGTGTGTAAGTTTTAAGTAGGTATGTACAGTAGGCTCTACATCAACCTACTCTACCTACCACTCTATTCTATTTCAGCTGACCATGGAGCAAATAAAGCAAAAACAAGCTGCAAAAAAAAAACAGGAACAAAGAAAGAAAGAGTTTGAAGGAGCGTGCTAGGAAAGTAAAAATCAAGAGTGAATACTTTATGAACGACTTAAGGAAAAAGACAGACAGCTTTACTTAAAAAGTAAGATGGAAGGGAAGATTATTTAGCTATCTTTACCTGTACTTTGTATTACCTCATAAATTAAGTATAAAAGACAATATTTTTAAGAAAGATATATTTTTCTTAGTAAGTTTTATCTTTATGTTAAATAAATATTAGGGGTTAAAGTATGAAATTGCCGATTTGTACTAAAAATCTAAATTGTTTATTTTTTAAATTTTTAACAAATTTATTCAATCAAAATAGTTGCCATTATTATCTATACATTGCTGCCATCTAATGGGAAGGTCATTAATGCCTTTGCGATAGAACTCCGACGATCTAGCCTGCACAAACTGTGTGAAAGCATTTTGTACTGCCTCCTGGGAAGAAAACTTCTTGTCACGTAGATAATTGTCCAAATCACGAAAAAAATGGTAGTCCGTTGGAGCAAGGTCTGGTGAATACGGAGGATGACGAATGGTTTCTAACTGCAGTTCCTGAAGGGTCAAAATGGTTTTTCGTGCTGTGTGAGGTCTCGCGTTGTCGTGGAGCAATAATGGTGAAGATCGTTTTCGTATTTTTTTATTTTATTGATTTGACGCAAGTGAGTCAATATTGTGGGTAAGGTAACGTTAAACCATGCCGCTAATTCCTGGGTAGTTTGACTAGGGTCGGCTTCCACTATCTCTCTTAATTCATCGTTATTCACCTGTGTGGGCGGTCTTCCTCGTGGCTCGTTCTTTAAGTCGAAATTTCCATCACGAAAGCGTTTAAACCAAAATCGCACGGTGCGTTCATTAGTAGACCCCTCTCCAAACGCAGCATTGATATTGCGGGCTGTTTCTGCCGCGTTAGTTCCGCGTCGGAACTCGTATTCAAAAATCACTCAAATTTTCGCAGTATCCATCTTTCTTGTCTAAATTGAATAACAAAAACAATTGAAAGTCGATATTCAAATGTTTCACAATTTTAAAAAAAAGAACATAATAGACACCATTTGAAAAAAGTTTCATTCGAAAACCTCAAACCATGAAGATTCTATGTCAATTCAAAGAACCTATTGCAATAAAACGGCAATTTCATACTTTAACCCCTATTATTTTCCGAAGACTGATTTAAGTCTGAAAAACATTTATGGAAAGTTATGTTTGTCGATTTTTTAATTATCTCAATTACTATTATTGACAAGTACAAACCGTAGCATAAAAAAATATAATAAAAACATATCTTTGAATGTTTACACAACATTTTGTGTTGAATAAGTCCAAAAGACTATTTTGCTAAGTAAATTTTATAATAAGGTTATCGACAATGTTACACAAATATGTTCATAAGACTGATTTAAGTTTAAGGAAAGTTTTGTTTGTAGAATTTTTATTTGATTATTATTAAACACATTTTACCTACGTAGATTATTTTATTCCATTTTATGGCATTTAAAGTTGAGTAATGTTAAATTCGCTTTTCATGAAAAAAAAAACGTTAAAATGGAATAAAATAAAGTCCGGAAGTAAAATTCGCATAGTATGTGTAATTTTGTTAAAATAATTTATCTCTTTTATAACTAATTATGCCATGTTAAAACCAAATAAAGGGTGTCTCGAATTGCTTTTTGTTTTTGGTGTAGTCACTTTATAAAAACAAGGCTACACTGAGACAAAAATGTATAGTTTGACTTTATTGCGAGTTTTGATAAAATTTTGCCACTTTTTTTTGGAAGGATTATTATTTTTCGTTCTAGAATAGTTAGCTAGAAATAGTTACCTACTCACGCAATTCGTGTTAGATTTTTAGCGCTTGCATGACGAGCTGACAGACTGACAGATGAGAAAAACTGACTGAAAAAATGTGATTTTAGGTAAAAGAAGTAGGTACTTTAGAGCTTAATAATGTATGAGAATTACAATAAACAAGTTGATTGATTATATCTGCCCGGTTTTTATTTATTATATCCTCTTTTAATTACTAGACAATGCCTAACATTACTGGTATCAAATTGTGACTTTGGCACGTTAAATGATTCTCTGGTTTTTTTCTGATTCCAGTGAATTATTTCCTGATGTCGATGCTTACAATCTGATATCGGTGCAGGTAGTCAGATTTCGGTGTTAGTTTTTCTGATTTCGGTGCTGGTAGTCTGATTCCGGTGTATAGTTTTCTGATTTCGGTGTAGTCTGATTTCGGTGATTTAAATATTTCGTTTTATAACCGAGAATCTGGGTACCCAAAATATATCATGATTTATAGTTTTTAGCCCTTTATCCAAAACAATCGATAAAATTCCCGAAAGACAAAAAAAAAAAACGACCACCGAAGTCAGCCATTTTTGCCTCTTCTGGAGAAATACCCATATAATCGGACATACTTACATACATACATACGAGCAAAACACATTACCCATCTTTCGGGCTCGGCCGCAGTCGGGTAAAAACAGCAGGGCAGGAGGCTTACCACAATCTCGAAGTTAGCAGGAAAAAATTAGTTTATTTTCCATGTTCAAAATGAACTGCTGCCATAGTATACCATGAGCCGAAATAAGTAGGCCTGCGATAAACCTGCTAAAAAAAAGGTTGTCTCTGGCCTGTTTGCCTCAAATGTTGTGTGCTTTCGAAAACCAAATATGATAATTTGCCGGTATATACCGTAAGTGAAAAATTTAATAAAAAAGAAATTGTAGCAGCACTGCTCACGGTCCGGTCTTTTTGGAAATCCATGGAGGAGGCCTATGTGCAGCAGTGGACTTCTTGTAGCTGAGCCCGGTTCCTATATTAAACGAATCGTTATGGGTAATCGGTAACTTATCCTTAACAAGCGTTCCGTCATTTGAATAGCTGGTTGTTGTTTAAAAAATTGTTAGGAACCTTACAAATTGTTATCTCCATACATTTATCGTACGGTACGTTATTCGAAACCGTTTTTAAGAGGAATATTTGAGTAGACATTTTAACCCTCCGTAAGCAAAACGAGTCGTTCTTGAATATAGGAACTGGGCGTAAGTTCTACATTACTTTAAAAATAATAAGCTTTTGAAGGTGTCTGGAAACTTATTTTTGTTTATGCCAAAATATTAATTGTTTAAAGAAGTTTTTGAATTGATGAAAAGGTTTTTGTTAACTAGGTAAGATTTTGAAGGAAATGAAGTGGTGTCGCGGTGTCGGTTCAGACTATTTTCAGCAATCCTAAAGGGTTACGATCATTTTATCACGACGACGGCAGCGTAAGTTACTCATAACTTTTATTTTGTTATTAATTTAATGCAGCAATGTAATGTGATGTTTGGCATCTAGGTAGAAATAAGACATCTGTATGTCTTAGGAGCTGGTGCCGAAAAAAGACAAAGCTGTTAATACCTAAAAAAAATATTTGAAATGCTACTAAAGTTTGAGCCAATAAGAATTTACTATGAATGGATATAGGATCATATACCCAGCAATGGGCAGAGTTGGGCTGATTTGATTATGATAAAATATAACTTATTTTTTATTATGGATAGAGCTCATTTTCGTCTCCACGGATAAATCTGTAGATTTCGTTGGCACCCGCATCAAAGGTCTAATGTCTTCGCACAGATTTACCGATACCTCCGAATATAATCCAATTCGTAGTAAACTTCGAATGGATTACTCTGCTCTCGTATAATTTTACGGCACGCTTTTTTCTCCCTATTGCGAAAAACGTAATCATCCTCAAAAACCATAAAATTAAACAATAATTCGCTTAGCAGGGTTTTAAAAGCTGCCCAAGAGTAACATATAAATAACTGCTAACAATGACAGTTCAGCAGCGCTGCGAGCGCGCAACACTGAGCTTATATAGTATACGGTAGCAGCGTTGATTAGACGGTGAATGGCTCATGGTACCATTAAGCAGGGCAGTTTTTTATAAGGTTTAAAAATAACTTCTAATAGTGCTTGTCGTAAGCCTCCTGGCCATGTGTTCAGGCAGCAGGATGGCCGGTGGACTAAGACAGATGAAGAGTGGTGGCCTAGGTTGGATAAGCGATCAGTAGGCAGACTACCATCACGATGAGTCGTTGACATCACTTATGCACAAGATTGACAAGGAACTGAGAGAGTTGGTGTGACAGGGAAGAGGCCTATGCCCAGCAATGGGCTTTATTTATGGTTACACAATGAATTTTGGATGGTTTGAAAGCCATAGCAAAATAAACGTGACTGAACAACAGCTATCGACTACGCTAGTTGTTTTTTTTTTAAAAAGGCACTTCCAAAAATATCTCCACACAAGGTCGAATCTATGAGAACCATTAGTAGCCAGCCGGAGCGGAACGTGCCTGCCACAGGTTCGCGGGTCATTATTCTGATAGAGAAGGAGAGGCTGTACTAAAATATATTCGCGAATTTTTTTAAACAAAATTTTTAAACTAATTTTTCTTCTATTTTACGTCCAAACATAAAAGTAATAGTCTTAATACCTAGGTGGCATTTTAAATTACTAATTTCATAACCGAGGCTTTCAAAAGACCCAGATTTCAGATTTCCACTCGTCTGCCGCGACACAGATCTGTGTCCAACTTAGTATGGGCCACCTATACGTTCCATTCCGCGAGGGCAGTTCAGGAGTTGAAGAGATCAAAACAGCAGAGCTGCAAGCTCACCCGTGCCCGTCGAGGACGTGTTCGCAGCCAGTGAAGTCATCCACGGACCAATGGAAGTGCAGTTGCTCGAAGATGTACTCGCCAAGCAGAGGACCGCCGCTTAGACGCGGCCGCTCGCCGCCGTCGAACGTGAAGTAGGCTGCCGATTTCAAAACGGGACCCATTTAAGTCACTTTAACAATAATGAATGGCTCCTTTAAATATTCAATCAATCAATCGGCCCGTACTCGACCACTGTAGGACGGGCACGCCACTTCCTTCTGTCCTCAGCCATTCTCATTCAGCCACTGCCAGCAAGCTGCCTCAGATCAGCGGAATCGTGGGCGTCCTACACTGCGTTTGCGAGTTCGCGGTCTCCACTCGAGAGCCTTTTCACCCCATCGACCATCGGTTCTTCGGCATATGTGACCAGCCCACTGCCAATTCAGCTTGCTCATCTTATAGGCTGTCAGTCACCTTAGCTCTTTGGTGGATTGTCTCATTTCAATGAGACTCCGTACATAGCCCGTTCCATAGCACGCTGAGCGACTTTGAATTCTAAACGGTTCCAATCGTTTATCTGGCAAATTCCGCACTAACTGTCATCCCAAACGTCAGGATTCCGACAGGATTTGGTGCGCATAGTTAGGCTTCTGATCTGACATAAACAATACTACTCCGCTCTGTAAAAAGAATGTTTCAAAGTCAAAGCCAAAAATGTTATTCACTATAAAAACAAAAATTTTCCCACTTAGTGAACGTCAAAGCTGTTAGTTTCACAATTAATAGATTATGCGGAGAAGAAGCTAACAAAGAAACTCCACATTTATTCTTTTCAAAACAGGTTTGTTTAATTAACAGAGTTTTAAACTTAAAGTTACTAAACTAAACACTAAACTAGATTCTCCGGCATTAAAATAAATCCCCTACAATAAAAAAAATCAAAATCCAACTACAAAACACTTTCGTAGCTTCAATTTCATACAACTTTGTAGCTTAGATAGGTAGATAGATAGAATATTCTTTATTGTATGAACACCAGGAATTACATATGAGAATACCTAATATCTAGAAAAATTGGTAAAATTTTTAAGGTCTGTGTACCCCAGGTCTTGGATGTTTACATGTTTGAGACCACTTTCAGTCGAGTCGACTTTCAAGCGGTGTGGTAGCCTAGTGGGTAGAACATTGGACTCGGAAGCGGGAGACCCAGGTTTGATTCCCAGTGCGGGCATGTATCTATGACTTTGTTTTCTAAGTATTTGTGAAGTTATAGTAGCTATATCACTTGCTAACCGTGAAGGAAAACATCGTGAGGAAACCTGAGTGTCTGAGCTATTTACATATCTACCTCAGCGCTTGAAATCGCCAATCTGCGGTGGGCACGCGTGGTGATTAAGCCCATACTCTCTCTCTCTCTCTCTCTCTCTGAGAGAAGGCCTGTGCCCTATATTGGGACGTATATAGGCTGCTTATGACCACTTTCAGTAAGCAAAAGCTTAATTTTTTTCACGATTGGTCTTTATTGAAGAAAGAGAGACAAAGATCGTTGCAGCACTCACCTGTCTGGCCAGTATTGAGAAGCGTCGCTGGTGACTTGTTGTCCCAGTACTGGCGGTACTGCAGAGGGTCTAGTGAGGTCCAGGTGGGGCAGCGAGTCAGCGATATGGCGATAGGTGACTGTGATGCACGCAGCTTTGATATGTGCTCCGCTGAAGATAAAGCCGAATTTTGTTGTATGCACCACGGAAACTTTGACTTGATTA
This sequence comes from Yponomeuta evonymella, assembly GCA_963969515.1. Classification (NCBI taxonomy): domain Eukaryota; kingdom Metazoa; phylum Arthropoda; class Insecta; order Lepidoptera; family Yponomeutidae; genus Yponomeuta; species Yponomeuta evonymella. The sequence continues at coordinate 14,239,491 of OZ018348.1, read as the reverse complement.
TTAAACATAGGTACGTGTCCATTTCAAGATCCAGATCTTTATAGAAAACAAATCGATAAATAAACTCTACACTAAATTCTTACACTTAAAGCCTCTTGTACGAATTCTTAAATGTCACTTAAGTACCCATTTGAATTTCCTTTTGTATGAAGAATTTTATTTAAGAAAGTGGATCAAGCCGGCCTTACCGTATTATACAGGGACTCAGTAACTTTCGCTACGGAGGTTTGATCGAATTTCAATTTTGCATATAGTGCCGTTTGATCTGTGTTGCTTTCATCAAAATATAGTCCAAATTACTCTTGCCAGCTTAGACATAGTAAGAATTGAAGACAGTCTTTAATCTTATGTCCAAGCTAAGTTTGACCAAGTCAACGTCGTTTTAAGCCTAGAACGCATGCATTGACCAGCTGAAACTCTTATAAAACTGGATTTTTGGACCACGCTGCGCGTATATTTACTTTACACCTAATAATCTTATCTTAGTTGTAGTACTTTATCAAATTCCAAGCGCTGAGGTGTGCGGCACTCAGATTTCCTCACGATATTTTCCTTCACCGTTAGCGAGTGGTATTGCTACTAATATAACTTAACAAATGTAGTAACTTAGAAAACAAAGTCACTGGTACATGCTGGGATTTCAACCCACAACCTCCCGGATGACCAGCGTTCTACCAAACTAAAAAAACTAAAATACTATAATCATCATCAGCCATTTGACGCCCACTGCAGGACATAGGCTCCCTCAAAATACTATTATAAACCCTAAATAATTTTACACGATTACTCTAAAAGCAATCTACAACTATGTTTCTTTAATCTGTGGCCATATCTTTTCCTTGTAAAATCTCCACCACGAACTATTTTAATCGGCGTTGTTGTTGAAGGAATTTACTTTTTATAAATAAAACCGTAATAATTTTAAGGTAACAATACCAGCGCAAAAAGTTCACAGATTTCGTGCGTCAGTTGCGTCACACAATTATCGAGCACATTGGAAATTAATCCAGTCATAAATATCATGTGAAAAATATCGTTCGGACTTTTTTACTTTTTTTACAAAGATTACAGGGCCTTAATCCGTAACCCTTAAACCGATCGTCTTTGTTTTAAGCTTAAAGTGTAGCCGACTAAATTGTCCAGAGAAGATTATTCCCAAATTTTTGATATGATTCTTCGTTTCCAAAATATCGAGCGCCAAAATCAAAAATTTGGAAAACATTAAAAATAAATAAAATAATTTAGACAGTGCATCTACATTTATTATGATTGTTAAAAAAGGTCGGTTGATTTTTAAGCATGCCACACACGTCAAAAAGTCCAAACTGATGAGTATAGACATTACTCAGAAACGGTTTTGGAAGTGTCTAGATAGCCACAAGCAGTCGCATATCCCAAAAAATTAGACGAACACTAGGGATGACACTCTCCGATTCTCCTCCGACAGAGTTTGGGGATTTTTATTTTATTAAACTGAATATTATGTGTGGGTAGATAAATAATAATATAAATCTATGTATCCACTAGACTGTCATGCGAAGTTATATATTTTAATAAAAAACAGTAACAAATTAATAACTAATATGCTGTTAAAAATTATTTGAAATGAACAATAAATTTAATCAAATTTATTGTCTTTCTACTACTGCAAACTTTGTGATCAGCGTTGACATTTTTAATATATGTTTGGGTGGAATCGGGTCACACGATCAAATTCTACTTTTCATTATTTTGTTTTGTAAGTGAAACTGGTATCGGGATCAGAACATACTTTGAGTGCGATATCAGTTTTTACGAACCAGATTATACGAACCCCGATTTTCAATAACGAATTGTTATGCATTACGCAGCAAAAAAGATAATCTTGCCAAAAGCTAATAGCCGTTAAAACTTATTATTGATCCTAATGATACAACGTGGATTGTTCAATCAATATGAGTAAGCTGTAGAATTATAAATGACCCGATCGGACCACCATAACAATGGTTTTTGTTCTTTTCAAGGTCATGATCTAACAGGTTAAAGTACGTAATCAATTCTTCATGAAGGTTCACAAACGTGATTAATCGACGCTCCACGTGTCGACGATTAGTACGGTATATATATTTATAACATTAATCTGAACCTATTTCTCCATTGTGTGCTAAGAGAAAACCAAAGAAAACCAAAACTCCGTCCACTTTGGCTTTCCATTCATTTAAATACTTTTCTTTGCCATTTGAAGAAAGAGCATTGAAATCCAGATTGTGATCCAAACATTGTGATTTTTGGTGGATGGCGCGTCAATATTAGAACATTTCCTACATGGCACGAGATCTCTTTGTTTTGCCTGTCTGACAAAAGTGCTGGTGGTGATGTTCTAATAAGTGAGGTTGCGGCTATTTAGCTATTTATGTTAAACGACTGTTTGTAGCTATATAGAAACTTCCGAGAAGATTTTTTCCTTAATCTGTGGATAATGATTATTTTTGTCAACAGACTGCTGTAATTTTTCGGTCGGAAGTTCCAGAACAGTTTTAGTGGTTCCAATTTCATAATTTAATTGTGGAAAACTATTAAAAATTTTATTTTCAGTTTACGATTATGTAGATTTTGTCATATTTTCTAAGACACTACATCTATTTTCAGAGTACTGTAAACCGGGAAAACTCCTTTAGTGTGTCATTCATGCATGAGCGCAATTGAAGTCCCTACCTACCCACTTAAATTAAACTCCAAGCCACCCACTTATTTTTATTTCTACCACGTATTCGGACCTTTAATAACCATAGAGGTGCAAATATGAACATTCTATTTGAACTTGCGAAATCCGTGTCCAAAATGGTGTAAAAGTTTACCGTCTGTAGAAGATGCAGTCTTCGCGGGAGCAACTCGCGGCATCGCTGCTTGAAACTTTATTATTTTGCGATCCATTTTTCACTATCACAGTGTCAATTGCTTTATCGTCTCTCGCTACGTTCGCCTCAGCCTGGCCTTTGGTTCGAAAACGCTATAAAATTTCAGCTAGGAAACTCTACTGTTCGCGAAATCAATTTTATTGATAACAATGTCAACTAGATTAGATAATAGTATCTACAAATTTTATCTCGGTATTTTTATGAGTAAGTCTAGAAGAACTAGAGGTTCCTTATAATTTTTAGATTAGACGGCAGAGGTACTATCAATAGTCCAATTTTTATCGTGCGTAGTCTTAGATAATTAATATGCTTAAGAAAATACAGTTCACTTCTCTTGGAAAACAGGGCATGGGGGGTGCTAGGGGGCCGAGTCCCCCTGCGAGGGGAGAATGGGGGGCGATGCCCTCGAATTGAAATAAATCATGGTCGCTCGCAAACAGTAGGTTAGGGTAGGCTTGTAGTCTCGCTGTGCGGAGCGGGCGAAGCGAGCGGAGCTCCCTATTTGTAACCAATAAGTGCTGACAAAACGAAATTAGTTTCTTGTTGGTTACTTTGAAAAGCGAATTAAATTGGTATTGCAAAATGCATTATTTGTTAAGTAACTCTAAAATGTTGACATGTAAGTTTGTCTTTTAAACGTACCATTACAAATAAATAATGCCTATTCAAAATAATTACATCTAAATATTTGTATTTAGATGTCATTGTTAAAACAATAGTTTTTGAAATGAAACATTGACAAATGTTGCTTGTGAAGTGATATTTTGTTAATGAAATATGGGTAACACATTATAAAACCACCGTTGCTATCTGTGGCTGTGCATTATTTTACGCACATGATTTCGTTTCAAACTCGGCTTTAGGTTGCGCGTAGTAAGAGCTAATGTAATGTCTTTAGTTATCTTGAACCTGACACAGTGTAATCACATTTAATGCAAACAAGTGGAATTATGATGGATGGATGAATTATAATTTCTGAGATAAATATGTACGTATTTGATAAGCGAATTCCCCGTTTGATAAAGAAAAATGAAGTCAATAACACCTTACATAAAATAACGTTTGTTTCCAGCAAAGATTAGATAGTTTTTAAAATATTCTAGCGGCTTCCGCGTACAAAACCCTAACGATACTGGATTTCTTTAAGTGTCTACGTATACCTATCATTTGCGATGCAACTTGAGTGCGATTCTGCCTATACAAGAGCTCGCCTCAGATTTCGCAGTTGCTACTGTGTCTACTGAGTCTACCGAGATGCCGTTTTTGGAAATTTTGGATAATTCACAGTGCACCACTTAATGAATAGGGGTTAAAGTATGAAATTGCCGTTTTATTGCAATAGGTTCTTTAAAATTGACATAGAATCTTCATGGTTTGAGGTTTTCGAATGAAACTTTTTTCAAATGGTTTCTATGATGTTCTTTTTTAAAAAATGTGAAACATTTGAATATCGACTTTCAATTGTTTTTGTTATTCAATTTAGACAAGAAAGATGGATACTGCGAAAATTCGAGTGATTTTTGAATACGAGTTCCGACGCGGAACTAACGCGGCAGAAACAGCCCGCAATATCAATGCTGCGTTTGAAGAGGGGTCTACTAATGAACGCACCGTGCGATTTTGGTTTAAACGCTTTCGTGATGGAAATTTCGACTTAAAGAACGAACCACGAGGAAGACCGCCCACACAGGTGAATAACGATGAATTAAGAGAGATAGTGGAAGCCGACCCTAGTCAAACTACCCAGGAATTAGCGGCATGGTTTAACGTTACCTTACCCACAATATTGACTCACTTGCGTCAAATCAATAAAATAAAAAAATACGCAAAATGGGTGCCTCATAATCACTCGAATTTTCGCAGTATCCATCTTTCTTGTCTAAATTGAATAACAAAAACAATTGAAAGTCGATATTCAAATGTTTCACATTTTTTAAAAAAAGAACATCATAGAAACCATTTGAAAAAAGTTTCATACGAAAACCTCACACCATGAAGATTCTATGTCAATTCAAAGAACCTATTGCAATAAAACGGCAATTTCATATTTTAACCCCTAATATATTGAATGATAATTTAGTAACAAAAATTTAATTAAATACAGGTAATGAATTACAACTCTCGAAATTCACCGTAACTCATCGGGTGCTCGGATTTGAAGCACAATTGGACCATGTGACACACAAACATTTCAACCCACAATACGTAACTTGCGAGAAAAACACCTTTTTTACGTATATTATTTTGGTTTATTTTTCCATATTTTTGTTCAGACGTGTTTAATGTTGATTACAAGTTACTAATTGTGAGTTATATATAACTTTTATTCACTTGGCTACAATGGCCCAAATATAAACCTGTCTTAAAAACTAAAAATAAAGAAAATCAAATCAAATATTCCTTTCGTCAATCTTTCTTCCTTCATCCTCTCCAAATGTCCAAACCAACGCAACATTCTTTTCTCAATCACTGGCTCCTCTTTCAGTCCACAACATCTTCTAATCAAACTATTGCGTATCCTGTCATTCAAAGCAACACCAACCACACCTTCTCAAGGACCTTATTTCTACTGAATTAATCCTACTTTCTTAAGTCTTCTGCCATGCCCAAGTCTCGCAACCATACATATAATTATGTTCGTGTTGGGACCTTATGGATAGCCAATCTAGCTCTTTTGGATTTGTTTCGGCTACTTACGTGGTAATGCAAGGCACCGTTTACACAATTTAATTTTAGCTTTTACTCTTCTTTCTATATCACCTTCACACTTTCCATCTCTCGTAAGCAGGCTCCCCGAAAGACAAATTCTTTCACTAGTTCTGCTATTTTACCGTTACCTCCAATCGTTATCTTGCACTCAGTCATTTCATCATCTTTTTCGACAAGCATTACTTTCGTCTTACTTTAAAGCCGAAATAAAACAAAACAAAATAAATAAAATATACTTAGATGTTAAGAAATCGCTGGAATACAGAAAGCAATCATGTCTAAGAGAAATGCGTTTCTGTAGACGGGAACCGACCATCTTGTGGTCAAGTACCTGGTGGATGGGGGCGGGATCTTTTGAGTCTGTCTATTCTTGCCTTTCTCAAGGCGTTCACACTAAGCGCGTAGGCAGGGAAGGTCATTGATTCATCTTTACAATTCTAGAAATATTAATAACTAGCTTTTGCCCGCGACTTCGTCCTCATGGAATGAGTAATTCCGAAATGAAAAGTTTTCTATGTCCTTTTCTGGGACTCAAACTATCTCCATACCAAATTTCACCTAAATCCGTTCAGCCGTTATTGCGTGATTGAGTAACAAACATCCAAACAGGTTCACAAACTTTAGCACTTATAATATAGATATATATTGCCTCGATGGCCTAGTGATATCACGTCTGATTACCATGTCGAGGTCGAGAGTTCGATTCCCACTGGGGGCCACCCGTACAATTGTACAAATGGCCTCAGTCTGGGTGTATTTCCATGATGTCCTTACCTGGCTATGTACACAGGGTATCCTAATTTGGGACCTGGACAAGTAATTGTGTTGCGTAGAAATTATTTATCTGTAATAAAATAATTATTATTACTAAAAAAAAATAAAAAATAATAACTTCCACACAAAACAATCACAAAAAAATCAATCAATCAATCAATTATGACCCCGAAAAAAAATATTTTAGAAACCATTATAATGATGGTCCGATCGGGCCATAAAGAATTCTACAGATTACTCATATTGATTGAAGTCAATCTATTTATTTAAAACATAAAAGATATGGTCATTTTTTTATTTTGATATGGTCATTATAAGATCTTGCTAGGTTAGCCATTTACGTAATAACTTATGACAGAAGGACCCTTAAGTAGGAACTGAATAAATTAACCGGATTGGTATTAGGTACATGGATCTCAGACCTTTTTACGGTAGAAGAGTTGCGAAACTTAGTTTTTTACAACTTATGTTTTTAATGGCATCGACTTTAATACCTACTTATATACTTTTTTAATTTTAATTCACATAGAAAAGGAAAATGAAACTAATTTTTATATCGTATTTGTCACATGGCTCGAAAAATGGAGGAAGTCTATAAAATGGCCCTTTGTAATATAAAATCACCATGTTTTAGCTCGACCTAGTGGAGTCATTGAATTTGAAGCCCAACAGATTTACCTAGATAGAAGACTTTAATTCGGGTTTTGGTCAAACATTTTGATGTATAAACAAAAATAAGGCGCCGTAGGTACATAATATTATATTATGTACAATGCAAAATATACCTACGTTTGATAATGAAGGCAATACCGCGGAATAGCAACTTATTGCGCTTGACGTCACCACAGGCACTTGGGCCTGAACAGCCCATTTTTAAGGTTCTGTAGTAGTCAACAAGTAACAATGAACAATGTCCGGCCTTCAGTCTGTCTGTCTGTCCGTCTGTCTGTCTGTCCGCGACTTAGCTCGAAGACCATTAGCGCTAGAACGTTGAAATTTGGTATAAACCGCATAAATATACATAATAATCACGCCGACAAACCTTAGAATAAAGTCTTAAAACATGCTTTTATACCCTACATCTACAATATGAAATACAATCCTAATATCAATCAAAAACAATTTACAACCTCCTTTTAGGTTTGTATATTTTGACGACCAAGTACGGAACAGTGCGCGTGATCCGACACGCACTTGGCAGGTTTTTAGGTTTATTTTTCCCTGACAGTCGAAAAACATTCTAATTTGGTGCTTTTCATAAAAAATGGCCATTTTTTAGTAATAATTTCATATCTGTACAAGCCAGACCCGGATTTGCCTTTTCCTTTCATTAATAGTAGGTAGGTAATAGCAATTTAAAATTAGAACACGCGGCCTAAAACTTAGGCCAAGTAATTTCTTAAGAAATTATGTACCAAATCCTAGCGCCGTAAGAGACGATCAACTGTTGAATTAACTGTCAAGTAGCCCTTTAAACTAATAAAGGTTCGGTATATCCAGAGATTCTGAATAACTTTTATAAAAAAAATCCTTTTTCAGAATCTTACTACCTACTTTTACCGTTTTACCTACTTTCTGCGAGCCATGGGCTTCAAATTTGTGGAAAAGTCTATCTAATCGAGAGTTTAAATAAAAAAATATAGATTTTAATAAAAGTCAGTGATAGTGTACTTTGAAAAAGTACTTAAAAAGAGCGAGCCGCCTGCAAATTACTGTTGCAATTTGGCGACTATTAGACGTAAGAATCATGCATACAAACTGCATAAATAACTAAATTTCAGGCACCATCTCGGAATTAAAAGTTTTGCTTAGCCTGTTCCAGAAAAAAATTAATAAATATTTTTTTAGATAATGTGGAATTGCCCTCCTTTTTAACAGAACCACTCCACATTGTTGGGAATGGCAAAGTGCATTCAATGCTATGATGAATAGTTAAAGAGCTATCGATTTGGCTGACCTACCTTACTACGATGCACTCCTGCGAGACTTCAAATAGCTTTTGTATACGATGCATGTATGTAGACATCAACACTATCAAAACATCTAATATATAAAAATCTTGTGTCACAGTGTTTGTCCGAAACGGCTTCACCGATATTTATGATTTTTTTGTCTGAGAATAGGTCGTAATCTAATTAATGTATGTGGCAAAGCAACGTTTGCCGGTTCGGCTAGTTTTTTTTTTAAACCTAGGTATTTAATTTTTTTATATGAAATATGATTTACGCTTTATAAAAATAATTATCATCATCATCAGCCATTTGGCGCCCACTGCAGGACATAGGCCTCCCTCATGGTTTTCCTAACAATGAGGGGTTTTGCCATAATCGCTACGCTTGGCAGGCGGGTTGGCGATCGCAGTAATTCAATAATTTATTCATTATTATAAACGAGGACAGTTACATTCCTTACACCATCGTATTTTGATGCTTATAGTGTATAATATATACATTCAAGGAAAAACGATAACATCTGAACTAGTGATAAACACTGTATCTCAGATGTCAACGCCCACTACCGCAAGGTTTCAAATATACCTACACCATAAATGCATTAAATTAAATTAAGGTACCTACTATTCAATATACATATATTACTTTGAAATAAAGAAATACAAATTAAGTTTAAATTAAGTTTGGTAAGTGGAGTTTGGTGTATAGGTAAGTGTACATATGTACGTATGCGAGGGATTAGAGGGAGATGGAGGTAAGTATGTGTGTGTGTTGTGTATGTGTGAGAGGAGAGTGATTGTGTTATGTGTGTCTGTGCAAGAAAGGAAGAAATGAGTCAACCTTTTACTCTATGGTTTTTAGTAAATCCTCAGTTTTTGAGTAGTCAAGACTAAGGAGCCATTTTCTTGTTACGTCTTTAAATTTTTCAAAAGGAAGAGAGTATATATTAAGGATTTTATTTATTTTATTATAAATGTAAGAGCCTAGCACATAGAAATAACGCCGGGCGAGGTCGGTTCTATGGGGTAACATTGGACATACTCGGTCGAATCGGCGCCTATTAAGCACTAGGGGATCGTAGGGCATAGAGGCTCGCTTTCGAAGAACGATTTGCAACATAAAACAGCTGTCTTACAGTAAGGAACCCGCAGTCTTGATATAAAGTGTGGTCGGATATCTGAATGGCCTACCAAGCATAACTTTTATCACAGCTCTCTGAGCTCTCTCAAGGCATAATATAGAAGTTTGGGGAGCACCCCCCAGGAAGTAACGCAGTAAGATATAAGAGATTGAGCCAAGGTATAATAAACAATTTCTAGTATGTGAGAATCAGCAGATAGTCGCAACTTCTTGAACACAAATATTAGTCTTCTGATCCGGTTTGTTAGGGCAGTAATGTGAGGTTTCCAGCTTAAGGTGCTGTCAATTATCACACCCAAGTATTTGATATTGGTAGTCCTATCTAAGGCGAGGCAAGTGCAGTCTAGCCGATGACTACACGAGTGGTATTTTATGTGGAAATATGAATCCGGTTGGGTATTTTTCCTTAGGCTGAGGGTGATAAACTGCGGTTATCACCTTCAGCCTAGCAATAATATGCGGTTGGAATCTCAGGAAAGCGCTGCTGCCCGTCTCCTGGTAATGTATTTCCTTAGTCGCCTTCTACGACATCCACGGAAGGAAATGGAGTGATGCTATTCTTAATCCGGCGCCACACGGAACGCATATTATTATTATAAAAATAATCAAATCAAAATATATATATGTATTTTTATTAAGTACGTACTGTGAAAATAATTGACAATTTTATTATGCTGATATTGAATATAATTTTTTACATTTTTAAAGATTTTTTTACTTTTTATATTCCTATTATTAAATTTCAGATATTTATGCAATGTCACCTAGTCTTTACACATATAATAAATGTGTAAATTTTGTCTCTGTCTGAAATATATTATGTCTGTTTCACTCTAATTCTTTGTGCGCCGCATCACGCAAAAACCACTGAAGGGAATTACCATGATTATAGCTCAGATTCCCGTGTAACATATAGGAACATACACCTGAAGAACTGATAACCGATGGGGTAGTCGAGTTCTTGAGTGCAGACCGCGGATCGGTAAACATACTGTAGGACGTCTTCAGACTCGGTGGAGCGATGAGAGTAGCCGAGGGCCGTGCTCAGTGGTGTGCAATAGGAAAGGCCTAGGTATGTCCAGCAGTGCACAAGCGTAGGCCGATGATGATGATGATATAGGCTATATAACATCATGCATAAGCCTACAGGGGTAGAGAAAGACACTATAAATATCTTCATAAAATGGTTAATTGTATCCGACACTATAGAAAATCCAATACTCGATGACCTCTGAGCTTTCAGGGCCGAATTTCATAACACTGCAATTTGTAGTTTGTACTCGTAGTTTAGATTTTTAATGATTTTGATCTCAGACTAGGTTAGATTCTATGGTTTTTGTAGCTGTCAAAACGGGCTTCTTATATTTTTACGACTTTAGTATGGAATTTGATAGTAAGACGATTGGAATCGTTCATAATTTGTTGTGCTTAATATAACAGCTGAGCTCCATGCTCGATGCGAACGCGAGACGATTGCGAGACGATACTAAGCAATGTGGTCGCACATAGTGAAAACTTCTTTAGACGTACTTTATCGCGCGTACCTACGTACTCAACAGCGAACGAATCGGATATACTCAGCTCAAGTCATCCAAATTCTGAAAATCTTCGTTGGGTCAGCACATAACTAACCTCTTTTTAGGGTTCCGTACCCGAAGGGTACCAAACGGGACGGTATTACACTGCCTCCGCTGTCTATCCCTCCGTATGTCTGCCTGCCCGCCTGCCCGCCTGCCCGCCTTATTTTCTCTGTTCTGTGCGCCTGCCCGCCTGCCCGCCTGCCCGCCTGCCTGTCTGTCTGTCTGTATTCTTTTACTTGTAAAATCTTCTCCACAGACTAATTTAATCGGCGTTTGACGAGTGTTTTAAAGAATCGTGTTTTTATAAATAAGAATGAGTATGTTTATTGAGTGACTTAGGTCGACTTGCACCACTTCGTAAGTATCACTTAAGTCGTCATTTAAATTGACTTTTCTATGAAGAATTTATTTTAGTTAAATGCTGATTAAGCCACATTTAAGAATGTGGTGCAAGTCGGCCTTAGTATATGAAGTGCACAATTAATAATAAAAATAACATTAATTATTACACATTTTTAACTGAAGTAACACAGTTTTCTGTCGTTCAGTGGCTGGGGCCAACGATTAATCCAGCACATTTCTTCTATGTTCGTCTTCAATACGTCTATGTATCTCAGGAAATCCTGTGTGGTGAAAAACAAATGTATATTGTATTTTATGTATGCATGCACCTAGATCATATAATTTTGCCAAAAAATTCACTGCGAATCAGCCTGTCGTTTGTAAATTAAAACCAATCCATGGTTGCATGGGAAGTTCCGCGGGGGGCACCTTCTTAAGGGGCTCTATAGAGTAACACTAGCTCCTACCTGCCCGCCTGAGCCCGCCTGCCCGGCTAAGAAGCCCGCCTGCCCGCCTGCCCGCCCGTCCGCCTGCCCGCCCGCCCGCCTGCCCGCCCGCCCGCCTGCCCGCCCGCCCGCCTGTCCGCCCGTCCGCCTGTCCGCTCGAGGTTAAAATGGTTTTGTGGACGAGTTATAAACTATGCTTTTCACTTCGATTGCGAGCAAAATAAAACTGTAGTTTAATTTAGCAAATTGAAGAAATTCATAAACGCACGAAAAAACAAGAGCAGTTTCCCGCCGCTTTATGTTTTTAAAATCTTACGACATTGATATTAGGCTTGGGCTGCAGACCTATACAGCCTACTATTAAATTAATTTTGTAATAATATTTTTCTTAAATTAATTAAATAACCTACCGTGCTTGAATTTAAATTGTAATATTTTTTATGTCTTAAGATCATCATCATCATCATCATCATCAGCCTATGCTTGTCCACTGCAAATAAATTAAAGTAAATATTATAAAATAACAAATTCTATCTATGAACTTCTTATTGTGTTTGGCTGTATGGCTCATTTTGTTTGTCTTAATACAGAGACATTTATGAGTAGATACGTTAATGCACTTTTATGCACAAAATTCGATTTTGTGTGCAGCCTACATCCTGCACAAATAAGCACTTTCAGAGCATGAGAAGTGAAAAAGTTCTTCTTAGTACAAGTAGAACGTAAATTTCGGCTGTAAATGAGACTTTCTTACGTCTGGTGTCCATTCCTATCTGCACTCAAACGGCAAAGTGATTGACTACTCAGACGCAGGTATAATTGACGTTACAACTGAAATTGATTTTCTAGTTCTCTTCAGATAGGATAGGGTGCAAACCTACGAGTAAAAAAACCATAGAAGTATTTCTTCCTACAAAATTCTTACTAAAAACGGCCCCAGTCCTCTCAATTAGTCTTTACGAATGAAATGACCGCAAGATGTGCTGCAGAGTAAATCACTCTGTAATTGATTCATTCTGTGTGCCGTGTGTGACGTGAACATTGATTAGGCGTTAGTAAGTGACGGCGTAACTTATGGTTGGTTTTATTAAATACAAAAACGTCAAATCAATGACTTCATTGATGTCGAAATATCTGGGTACCTCGCAAGATGGCAGACTGACGGTGACAGTTGTATAGGTATTTGGGCCGGGTAATACTGAACTCGCTCCGATTGGTAAAACAATTGACAAGCCCCGCTCGCCATCACACAATTGAACGCGGGGTAATATTTTTGCCCTAGCTAGACATCTATATTTTTAACTATCACTGGCACAAACCCTTTTAACTGGTAGCGAGCGCCCGCGCACGAGCCAGAGAACGGCCTCAGAGCAGGGTGGCGCGGTCAACGAGCCCTGGTAGCTCACGTACTGCTGGAGCGGCGGGCTGAAGGCGCCCAGCGGCGCTGCGGTCGCGCTCATGTTGCCCACGCCACGCCCGTGCGCCACGCGCATCAGCTCCTCAAGGCCTCGCTGCGTATGGTTCGAGAACTGCCGGCAGGTAAAAACCACAATGAAAAATCCGTGTGTGTTACAGTATCGCGATCGAAAGTTGCCATTGACAGGGTCCCACGCGACGGATACCGCAAAAAGGCCAACCAAGGCGGAGATGACGGGATGACCTCACGATCTTTCTGTCGACGTGGCAGGGGATGGCCGGTGACAGAGAGGAATGGAAGGGTAAAAGGAGGGAAGGGGCCTGTATTAAAAAAATACACTAGCTAACTTGGCAAACGTTGTTTTGCCTTATCAATAAATTAGCCTACGACCTATTCTCAGACATACCAAACATACACAAAAAAAATTCATAAAAATAACAAACACTGACACGAGATTATTATATAAGTATTCGTAGACAAAAAAGAGGTAGCGCAGCGGTAGAACGCCGGTTTTAAACGGCATCAATTTTTACTTTTTAAAGTCACTCCAGCTGGCTAAATACAGACACTTCGGTGGTGGGTGGCTTACGTAATAGATATATATTTTTTCAGGATTTAATAGTCCGTATACGAGTCAGTACTCACTTCATACAGGGAAGCGACTGCTAATAGCGCAAGTTGGTCTCGGGAAGAAGCTTTGATCGAAGCTGCGTAGTCTTTGTAATCAGCTGATCGGAAGAGGGCTTGAGTTTCTAATGGGTAGCACGCGCCTTCGATGACGTGCTCCGAAGGCCAATGCAGCGTCAAGGAGTGGAAAACGTACAGGCGATTGTTAGCAGCACCACCTCTTAGCATTGGCCATTCATTTTCTTTCCAATCGCCGTAGAGAGTGACTGAAATCCCACTGAATACTGCAAATGGGGAAAGTTTACAATACAAGACGTGACAAATTCCATATACATCCGAAAATGTGATTGTCCTACTGGTCAATATCAATTAATCAATCACCTCGTACTCGACCTCTGCTGAACATAGGCCTCCCCTAAGTGACGCCACATCTTTCTGTCCTCGATCATCCTCATCCAGCCAATGCTGCTGCTATAAAATTATAATATGGCCAAAAATTTTTTGTTGCGAAATATTATTAAATATAGCTGTTAAATATCAAAGTTACCACCTGCGACTTTGAGATGTATGTAATAGTATTTTTTTCGCGATTTAAAATTTGTGTTGCGCGTAGGCGCTAAGCCGAGGCTGAAGGTATAAACCACACGACGTACAGCCGAGAGCACGTCAACTTCTACATTTTAGTTGCAAAGTCGCCCGCTTTGTAACTGAGTAGAGTGCATGGATGTAAAGGTTGAAGTGCTGTCGACTGATGTACACGACGCCACGTGCTATCTGGCCGCTTGAATTTATGTGCTTAGACACAGTTATCTTTTCTTATGCGATGCCTCCGACGCGAAGTCCAAGCTAGGTCGCTAGATCGGCATATGAAGGCATCGGAAATTCTCAAAGTCGCTCTCAGAATCACTCATCATATTTTACAGTATACCTAGGTGCAAAATATGCGTCACGTCGCGTATGACAAGTGTGCTCATCATTCTCGAAGTCGCAATGCGTCCATCGTGTACGTAGCATAAACCCCGGCGTCCACTAGGCGGGTCGGGCCGGGGCGCATCGCGACGCAAATATCCGCCTGCCCGCCCCGCACCGACCCGCTGCTAGTGGACGCCAGACTTTAGTTTGGTTCTACCTCCAGGGTCGCGCGTCTGCGACAGTACAGCAATATTATTATATTTGATGAGGTCCCTTGATGAAGATAAGCTAGTCAAACAACCGAGTATGGTGGGAAACTTTTGTTGTAAGTAATTACAATTTTTTGGTCATTTATTGGGAGTGTAACGCTCTAGATATTAAAATCCGGATTAAAGGGCAAATATTACTTTTTATTAAGGTATAATCCTTTTCATCGATTCCCTAGCCTAGCTGGGGATCGACTGACATCTAAAACAAAACGTCTCTTCAAAATAAGACTAGAAGGCTCTGCCAGCCAGCTACTATAAAGAGGAATCGTTACAGTAGATTGGGCATAGGTAATTAAATACGTGGGTAATCGTCGGAAAATAGCATAAAAATCCAATTTTAGTATTTTTCAGCACTATACCCATTTAGAAAGTTATGTGTCATAGCCTTATCTCTCCAAGTTTCAGTCCGATTCGGCTCGTGTTGTGGAAATGAAAACAGAAGTTTTGTATGGAAATTTGACGGTCATGGAATTTTGTAGGAAATATACGCAATGAAATTAAATAACCTATTTAATTAAATTACTTACGAGTTTTTCCATTGTTTTCTACGACCATTGAATCGGGCATAGTGTCGAAGTTAATAAACTTGAGAGGCCTACTTTCCTTCACATGCCTCAGTCCTTTGCTCGGTAGGCTCACGGGGGATTGACTTTTTCCACCGCAAGAAGGATACTTCTTACACCATTCCCTTTGCACTGTCAATAACGTAAACATGTAACTGTCCATAGTGTTTGGTTAATCGTAACGTTTCCGAAGTGTCAAAATATGTTTGTATTTGACACTTGGAGTGCCTTAGAAAGTAAACATTTACGCCATTCAATAACATAGAACTGCAATTCATGTGTCACTATGACAATTCGATGTGCATTGCAATTCGATAGCTTAATCGGCTATTAAGACTAATAAGTAGGAAGACTATTTGTACCAGTGCCAGTACCGGAATACCAGTTCCTTGTTTGTATTGGCAGCCTCGAAAGGCAAGATAGCCGAATGAGTGCAAATCGGCTACGCAATTTTCATCAAATTGTCATAATAATCTATGAATTGTAATTTTATGTAACGTGGTTCAGGTTAGAGCCGCACAAGCACGATTGATTTTTAAATATGAGTATAATATTCAAATGAAAACATACCTAGGTATCCAGTAGATGAATTACTTCTTTTTTTGTCAACTCTAACTCTTTACTTATTAGATTCAGTTTTTTCCTAGGCGTAAACATCTATGATATGAATCGTTAAAATATTAAAAGTAATAATGTATATCAGTTTGCTCGTTGTTCGTTGATCTGATTAATTCAAGAAATGTCAATCCATATTATATATTGTTTGACCTTAGTAGTATCCCAAACGAATGTTTTTTACATCCAGAAAAAAAAAAATCACGTATTTTTCTTACAACAAAGTTGCGTAGTACCTATAACTTACTTTCATATGTCCAGGGCTGCAGGCCACGGACTGGAACTAAATAGTTTCATGTTAGTTAAATATACATTTTGTGCTTTGTGCGATAAATTTCGGAATCGCGAAAAAAACAGCTGTTCCATATATTCTCGTGTATGGATCAGATTATAACTTAAGTATAACCTCTCAAATCAGACATGTTACCGCTAGACCAACGAGGCAGTGCTACACAAATCACAATAGCTAACATATTTTTAATCGAAATAATGAACAAATAAAGAGATATTCAGCTACTCACTTGAAATCTCCGGTGCTTTCTTCTTCCTCTCGTGTTTCTTCAATAGCTGAAATACCAACAAGTAAAAACGAATATGGCCAGAGAGTTTGGCAGTCAATTCTGCCTAGAGTATTGAATAGATTTCCAATAGAATTAGTTAGTAGAATAGAAAATAAAACTTGTCAGCAAACAAAAAATATTATTAAGCGGCACTTGTTTAAACCTACCTCAATAAATGTAAAAATATAATGAATATGTAAATTTATGAATAAGCAGCTCCTTAACTCAAAAATCTTTAAATATTAAGATTAGAAGTTAAGTACATGCCATGTAATATATATAATTTTTTGAAATAAACAGCTTAAATTTAATTTTTATTCAATACAATCCCGTATAAAAAAATAAAGCCGCGTACAGATTATCTGCACACAACATTGTAATGCAACATTTCCCGTTCATTTTAGTGTTCGCGAACACCCTACAAACGATTGTCGTTCGAGAACACACCAACACGGTGGCGGTCTATACATACGACATTTACTGCAGTAGTATTATATGGATGTTTGTGGGGACCCCGACCGCCATCTGGTGGTGTTTTTCATCCTTAATGTATCGAAAATGTTGCATTGCATATTGGATTACATGTTGTGTGCAGATAATCTGTACGCGGCTTTATATAACAATAACCTCCACCACCGATTTCTTGTAACTTCTGTAAAGGGGCTTCATGATGAGGGCCACCAATGAATAATAATAATAATATTATAATAATAACTTCTAAACAACACAATTACTTGACCTGGTCCCAAACTAGGATACCCTGTGCTATGGTAACCAGGCAATTACATCACAAATATGGAAATGCACCCAGACTGAGGTCATTTGTACAAATGTACGGCGGCGGCCTCCATTGGGAATCGAATAATCTATCTTGGTAGTAGGTAAGCGTCTTAACGGCTAGTCCAACGAGGCAGTCGATGAATAAAAAGTCATATCCTTTTTTACGGACCGTTTCACAGTGTAGTATGGGAGCCATTTTTCGGACGTTTTTTCCGATTATTTTATTTTTTTCGTTTATTACAAAAACTGATACAAATCATCATTTAAATTGTTAGAGTAGAACTCCCGTGCATCAAATGTGCTTAGTTAAGGAAAAAAAAAGTTAATTTTACCAAATTTTTAGGTACTTACAGCTAAAAAAAATTCTGTACTGAAAACATTTCGTTTTGTTTCATTTAAAGTGCTATCAACCTGTTTAATTGCTTAAACAGGTTGATAGCACTTTAAATGATTCACCTTTCAGAGATTTAACGAATCGCGCAACTTGCTTAGAACAAGAGATATTAATTTAATTTAATTTTTGGTTATCATTTATTTTCTCAGTAACTCCACCAAAGTGGGAAAAGTTATATAGATGAAAATTAAGATCTTTTATTACTGTATCCACTATAAAAAACCCAAATACCATTCTTGTAGAGTCAAGATACTATAGCCTTTTTTAGTTATATCCGGATTTTTTGTCGTCAGGGTTGTCAGTCACGCTTTCGAATAATAATAAAATTATCCGGGTATGTTTTTTTACGAAGGTTATTATAGATAGAGTTACAAAATGAAACTGAACTACATAGTATAAATGGCGGTCTTATTGCTAAAAATTTCGTCCAGGCAAGCTTTCGAAGAATAGGAATTATAGTCAAAGGGTGATCTTTGAGATCAAAATGGGTGCCAAGTTCATCTCCAAATGCCAAGCGATCTATGCTCCTTAAACATAACTTGGCAAGTTTCAACAAAATTTAATTTAACCGTCTTAGAATCTTACAAACAACTGAAAAACTCGCCAATTTATATTAATTTATAAGCAAAGATCGCGTGAAGATTTGTAATAATCATTTGGCATTTTGAGAAAAATTTTACACTCATTTTCTTCAGCCTACGACTTTTACATTTATGTTTCTGATGAGATATAATATACTGAAATCAATGTAAATTCATTCCAGTGACATGTTATGTGTGGCATGGGAAGGGGTCCACCCTCGTAAGGTATTTTCCTAAAACCCCATGTCGATACATATAGCGTTGAGGAACGGGGGTGAGGGTGAGGGTGAGGGTTAAGATATGGAGAATGACTCAGAAATCAGAACAAAAGCGGCTCGTTGATGCTAGAAAAAAAGAAATTCAAAATCAAGTAAGGTAAAATTGGGTTTACTAGTAGATGTTGTTCGTCCTAATTCTGGCACGACTAATGACGGAAACACCGCGCGAATAGCCTTATCTGACAAATAAGGACAAACTTTTTCCGAAATTTTGGATCTCGAAAAATGGCTGATTGATGACTTACATGTTATTTTAAGTGTTTTATCTAGTGGCTTACCAATAGATGATCAAAAATTTGGTGAGTTTTGTAAACAAGTTGCTTACCAATACGTCAACACTTACCCCTGGTATCCAATGACAATAACATTACATAAAATATTGGTGCACGGCGCTGATATTATCAAGTCAACGACACTGCCCATGGGTATGCTCTCTGAACAGGCCCCGGAATGAAGAAACAAATGTTGGAATGGAAGGAAGTAATCGCGAGCACCATTGTAGAAAAATGGATCGTGTGAAAACAATGACAAATCTGTTTCATAGGGCTTTGGAATCTTCAGATCCTTTGATCTCAAATGCACGGCTAACCAAAAGACAAAATAAACAGCTGAAGATACCATTACCTGCAGCCGCAATAAAATTATAAAAATCTGTAGCTGTCCCAAATTTTAACCAAGATAATCCTAGTAGTACCTCCGAGATAGAAAACTTTGATTTTACAGAATCTTTAGTACTCCACGTAGAAGAAGATTGAAGAAGAATAAGAAGAGAAGATTGTATTTGGTTTAATTCATAATATGGTTGCTAGCATGTTGCATTTCTAGTACGTCAACTTTTCTATATCACTCATGGTAACACTAAACGTTTATAACACTAAGTATGTACTTAATTTTTTCCAAATTGTAATAATATTATTCTTTTTTGGGTGGTTGGCGTGGTATGTAACCCTTGGTACGCGATTCTGACTCGCACTTGACCGGTATTTTTATATCCGGATATTTGTGACAACCCTTATAAGAAACAAATAATTTACTGTAACTCCTAGACTCCACAAAAGTGGGATGTGGGTTTTTTATGATGGATAGAATAATAAGAGATATAACTTTTCCCACTTTGGTGGAATAATTGAGAAAATAAATAAAAACTAAAAATTTTTAAATAATTATATCTATGGTTCTAAGCAATTTGCGACTTTCGTTAATTCTGTGAAAGTAAAAGTTTTTAAGGTACTTTTTATCTACTTTTGTCATTATGTCTATTGATGTTACTTTTAAGCGTAGATTTTTTTTTACTTTAACCGGATTAATTTTTCAGAAATTTCAACAATTTTTTTTTCTTTAACTAAGCACATTTGACTCACGGGAGTTCTACTGTAGTGTTTGTATGATGATTTGTATCAGTTTTTGTAATAAGCCTGCAGACGTCCGAAAAAAGGCTCCCATGATACACTGTGCGTTTTTACAAAAAGTGACTTACAAAATCTCTGTAATGAAATGACGATCGCAAACCTGAGACGGTAGACAGGCATTTATGTCAAAAGCGGCCGTTTTTAGGGGAATTTCCAATTGTTTTACCTCAGGTTCTCGGTCGTAGGTCTTGAAAATCACAATTCACATGATAAACGACTATTTAAGTAATAGCTTATTTTTCACATAATTGAGATATTTGAAAGTAACTTTTTGCAAAAAATATCTTTAAAAGAATATATTGTTTTTATTCATTGGTGTCGCTAGTAAGCCTCATAAAGCGCCTTAACCTGTGCCTTAACAAACTGTTTGCAGTTGGAAATTGTTTTCTGTAAAAAAAAAAATTATGTTACGTCCCTTACAAATTAGGGATGCAATTCTTTTTCTTGCCTACACCGTAGTGTATCGTTGAATTAGTCATTTAACAATATTGTGGGTGTTAAAAGACTATTTTTCGATTTAGGTTCCGTTTGCGAAATATTAAGCTTTAAAGCGGAATTTTTTGTCAGATTTTCAATCGGCCAAAATAAACGTAAGTACTTATTGCCTCGTCGTAATTATTCCTAAAACCTTCTGGAAACTTTTCGTGACAGAAACGAATTGGGTTCGAAAAATTAATTTATTACTTCTGTCTGCCAGCTTTTTCAGGGCCATTTTTTAGACGGCAAAGTGCCTAAGCGAGTTCATCAAAATGTTTTGAGTGGCTTTAGGTTACGGTCCTATAAAAAGACGTACCAGTCGGCGGCACATCTACTTTTATATTTTTGTGGTAGAGTGGCCTGTATCGTGTCTGACTAGTCTATTTTTTAATTCCGTGTAAAATAACTGTCACTTCGACATGTGTCGTAAACCATCACAACCAATTAGGTACATTTGTTGACGTGCTTTACGTGGTGGCGCGATGTCTTGTTCTATGCTAAATCCGGCCGCAGTTGTGTGTGGACGCAAGTTGCATGTTGGATATTGTGTAAAAAAAATGTCGCATATTAACGCCGTCGTCTGTGACGGTCATAAATCTAAGGTTCCAATAAAAACTCTCTTATCAAAACATCTTTTACAATAGAAATCTCTGTCAAATGTTGCATCCACTGATTGCGATGGACTCGAAAAACTAGCCAAAATTGTGGAAATCTCAAGGGAACCAAAAAAAAAAACGGAATGTTTGAAAATAAATTAGGTCTTCATGCATGTCTAACCTCAAACCCAAAGTTGTCAACATCCAAGTGTTTCCAATACGTAAAAAACAAATAATCCGATTTTACTTCCAAATAAAAATTGTGTAAGTTACTTTAGCGTTTTTTTAAATACTTTTCTTTTATGAGTAACAATAACATGCAATAAGGTTTTTCGTCACACGAGTCTACTTTTACAGTAAAACAAAAATCTACTAAGTATATATAACGATATAAATTTTATAATGGTAACACTGCTTCTTTTTGGCATCGAATTAAAAAAAAACAGACTTTAGAGCGTGTGCATGTAAAGATTGTAATGCTGTCGACTGTACAGTTTATATAAAGTACCTCACAGTACATGTAATCTACTCCGTCCGTCACACACAATTACACAACGCAGGTCTCTCACCTATCATTAGGCTTAATTTAATTTACGATCTAATTTGGAGAACATTTTGCAAAATTATCTAAGGTTAATTAATATTATTTGTTTGAAGCCAAGGTAGTCCTTGTTTTTCAAGACAAAATACAATTGATTATATTTCATATTCTCCACACCAGATAGTTTCTATGGATGTAAACAAACATTTTTTTGGGAATGAAATGGGAATGGGCTTTTCTTGAATAAATGTAACATTTTAATGATCCTGGAACAGTAAATAATCCATATTTCTACACTTTGTTTACATCCAAGGAAAGTGTATCTGGTACGCAGTAAACGTGGGTACGTTATCTTTCATTATATTCGAAATTACCTTAAGGCTGCTTTTAACTCTGGTCTCACTTTTTATTTTGCAATTTATGTCTGCGTGTTTTGGCAATAAACATACATAGATACTATACATATACCTTCCCTGGGGGATCATTTAAAAGATAATTTAGTTTCAAGTCAACTTTCTAGTTTCATCATTCATACAAATGTAGATGAATGGGTGGATAAGAGATATCCGCTGACATACCCCGATTCGTCTCTTGTACCGTTCTGTAACTTTCTTGACGTGAAAACTTGGAAACTTCGGTGGGAAATTGAATATCCACATCGTGTTCGGCTGAAATCAGTAGGGTTTTATTATCATAATGGTGTGATTGATGATTACATAAATTAAGTTTGGTGCAATTAACTAGCCAAAAGAATGCCCAGGAGGCATCAACCTATCAATGAGAACATAGAAACAGATATAGAATGGTCATCCCAAACAAAATTTGTGTCGCACAACGTAATAACCAGTGTTGCCAACAGTGATATTTAAGCGCACCTCAGTAAAACGGTTCAACAGATTTTATATCGCCTACGTGAATTTAAAAAAAATGTATTCATTGTATTATTGTTTCCACGCTAAAGCAGTCTTTCAAAATTATGTAATGTAATGGACTGGACAGAAACCGTCAGATTTTTTTATTTCCACTGATATTTGTATTGGTGGCATAAACTCTTGTAGGGACTCAAAACGCTGAGTTAACATTTTAGCAACAAAGTACAAACATTTTAGACCAAGCTCGGACAACTGTGTCCAGCCAGTCGTCCTCCGAACCCCTCAGGGACAAATCTCTAGGAGTGTAGTTGTTTTAATTCAAACATCTATCTCAGTGTAACCTCCTGAGTAAATCAATTTTATCCATGTAATATTCGAATACAGACCTTTCACCTTTTACGCAACCTTCTGATATTTCCAACTCATCTCATAATTTCATCGCGGTAGTCACCATTAACCCACACTCTAAATGGTAACACTGACCACGATAGCAGTTTATAAACTAACCAGTCTTTTTCCTGAATATTAAATAATAATAGTCATGTCAAGGACGACTTGTGGCAGAGTTACTTGCTTTCTGTATCAAAAGTTGTGACCAACCAATTATAACTTCTTCGGGACACATACAACTATTATTTTTGCTATTACATTCACACTGTTTTACTTGATTAATCGTATAAATACATAAATTCACCTGTGTCTCGGAGGGAATACAGGTACTAGTACCCGGGGGACATTAATTTTTGTAAAAAACCAACTTATTTAGAGAAACTTAGTAGAAGAATGCAAAAACCGACTCCAAACATCGTGTAGCGCCATATGTTGGAGATCTTCTAAGTACACTAAATAAAATTTCCTTTTTCTGTGTAACTTTTAGGTTTCCGTAGATAGATAGATGCATAGAATATTTGTATGTACACCATATAATAATTGAATAATAATATAGTGCATTACAATTGACAAAACAGTAGCAAATCTAAAAAGTATATATATATATATTAAGGGTACCTTTCTTAGACCTTTTTTTCTCGTTTACTCGATAGTGTGGGGTATTGTTAGATTAAAAATATTGTGGTTGTAGGAAAACTATTTAGCGATTTAGGGTTTCTTTTTGCGAAATAATAAGCTATAAAGCGCAAATTTGTGATGGAGTAGGGCGCCCCCTTTTGCGCGACGAGCAATACCTCCATACTATGGTGTGGGCGAAAAAAATTGCATTCCTAATTTAGATGTAGTGTAGTATATTAAACAAAAAAAAAATTATTTCATCCTACCCTTATGTCGGCGTAATTTATATGTATAGGTACCTATGCCAGATTTCAGCTTTCTAGTACTTGTCGTCTCGAACCCTAAAAAAAATTAATTCACTATTTTTCTGCTTTGTAGTGGCGAATTTTTAGGATTTTTTAGGAATATCTTTACGAATAGGAATTGCGCATTTTAGAAATAACCCAAATATACAAGGCTGGCAGAGGGTTTACCATAATATGGTATATTATGGTGATGAAAATAGGTGAGGTCGTTTGGAAACTGCTTTGTTTGCAGTTTTGTTTTAAATACCTTAAATTCGAACTTTTAACATTAATTAACAACTTTTGTTTTTAAAGGCGGCAACTGCTCCAAATGTTCTAAATTTTTATCAGCAAAGTATTCATAACCTATTTTAATAAATATTATTTATTTACAAAGTTCTTGTAACTTTACAGTAGACACCAATCGTTGTTAGCAACGATCTCTCTAACATTATAGCGAAATAGTAACAGAAAAAGTAATTTTGAGGTGTCAGTTATGAAAATGGGCACACAACATAAAAAGTTAAATTTTTTATTCATTTTTTTAAGGTTACACCGTATAAAAGAATGGAAATCTCATAGGATCACTTTTTCGTCTGTCTGTCCGTCCATTTGTCACAGCCAATTTGCTCCGAATCTACTGAACCAAATCAGGTGAAATTTGGTAGGATGGTGTAATCCTATGACCCAAATAGAGCTGTGCAAAGTAAAACATTTTTTTTAAATAAGGGTGATTTTCTGGGGACTAATCAGGAAATAAAAAAAAGTATTGCAACCCTTACTGTGTCATTATCAAATGAAAGGGCTCGTTATGAGGATGGCAAATATATTTTGTTATTATTGTAAAATAAAAAGTTTTGATTTTATTCATGAAAGAAGACGAAAATTGACCATTCCTCCCCTGATCTCCGAAACTACTGAGCATAGAATATTAAAAAAAATTCAAAATATAGTACCTACATTACTTGTAGATTACAGGAAAACCTATGATAATTCCATTAATTGAAAATAAAGTGGTAAACGCAATATAATACGTTCACTTACTATATAGTTTACTAAAACACTACTAGATAGCGCTAGTTAACTCGCATCTTACTGTAAGGATTTCAAGTGTGATACCACAATTGAATAAAAACATTTGACTTTGGCAGTGTAGTTTTTTTCCTCTGTGGTGTAGGGAACCCTCTCCACGCGAGTTCAACTAGCACTTGGTCGGTTTATTTTAAACTGAACCAGTTGGTGATGACCGAATGCTTTTCTTTTTTCTGTTCTTTTCAACAGTATTTCGCACATGTACATGTATTATAAATCTTTAAACACCTTAGTAAAATCGAACAATAAACGATAAGAAATCTATGCTAGTCGGTGAAAATCACATTATGGAGAAAGGCCTAAGAAACACAAAATAAGGTAACGAAATGTCACCACACAAAATTTTATTTGATTGCGGTAATTCTTCAAGTAATTCTTCAGTACCTACTAGCCACCTACCTAATTTTAACGTCCGGCGTTGTCTACACGTATTTACGAAGCAATGAAATATATTAAATAAGGTAAACATTTCCCTCCTGATAATAAAAATAGAGACACGTACCACGTGAGCTCCGCAATAAATTAATTACAGTGCGTGACATGATTTTGGTAACCGAAAAACTGATTGCTATTATAGTTTTCTATTAGTTATAGTATTTTCCTATTATAGTATGTAAGCAGTGTATGTCTTTTATTTCTATCACGTCTTGTTTTAAGATACACACCGATAACCTTTTCTTAACCTACACTCATATTATTGTTCATAATTAATAAATTTATTGAAAAGCTTGGTTCATTTCTTGTTAGTTTCTTTGAGATTATCGACTGCCTCGTTGGTCTAGCGGTATCATGTTTGATTACTATACCGGAGGTCGTGGGTGCGATTTCCACAGGGGCTCGCTTTACGTTTGTACAGTTGGCGTCGGTGTAGGTGTATATTCATGTTTGTGTTGTCCTTGCCTGGTTAGCGCGAATTTATCATTATAGGTACTTGTAGTAATTTTTTTTAAATTTATAGATTAGATTTTAGTTAATATTATTTAGTTTCCCATTAATCCGTAAGTCAACACTATTTGATGGCACGTCTATGGCGTCATCAAAAACTTTTTAAAAAAAGGCACGTTGATCCATAAAGGTTCGCCATCCCAAAAAGTGCCTGTGTTCATATTAAAACATCATCATCATCATCGTGGTAGCCTAGTGGGTAGAACATTGAACTAAGAAGCGGAAGACCCAGGTTCGATTCCCAGTGCGGGCATGTACCTATGACTTTGTTTTCTAAGTTATGTACATTTGTGTAGTTATAGTAGCAATACCACTAGCTAACGGTGAAGAAAAACATCGTGAGGAAACCTGAGTGTCTGAGCTATTTATATACCTTAGCGCTTGAAATCGCCAATGAATGAAAGCGTGGTGATTAAGCCCATATTCTCTCCCCGAGAGAAGGCCTGTGCCCTACAGTGGGACGTATATAGGCTGCTTATGCTTATGCATCATCATCGTAATTGGTGATCAAAGAAAACAAAAGCCGAACCTATAAAGTCTACAATATAAGGTAAACAGGCCCTAAAGTCTAATACACATACACAGTTTTTCAATAGAATAATTGAAGCACGACAATGGCTGTTATTTTCCTCTCTTAGGTAGTCTACTAGGCAAAAGAACGAAAGAAAAGAAGAAGAACTACATCTCTCGCGAAAAAGATCGAATCGCGCGAGGCGCCGAGTTAAGATGCACGGGTTTTACCATTGGAATGTCAAAACAACCATAACTAACTTTACTGTACTAATATGATTCTATTGAACGACTTCCTATGCATTTTAGAGACTCGCCCCCCAGGGGACTACGTGGTGATAAATAAATTTATTCCTCCCTTCTCTTTGTATGTTCATCTTCATTTCTTTGTAATTAAATTCTGTGTATTGATACACACATGAAGATTGAATCGATCGCGTGCTTCGTTATCTAGCTGCTTCTGGATATCGTCGGCATCGTCGCTCAGCGTGTTCGGCTGCGGGCTGGTCTGGTCTTGCGTGTCGACTGCAAACAAACGTTATTTTTTTATGCTGATGCTTCAATTGGCTATTCGTCTTCGCGTATTTGCCAACGACTGTAATACATTGCAGGTTTTATAAAATCAGTACCGTGCCACGAGTTGATTAGAAACTGGGGTATGAATCTAAACAAAAAGTGGAAAATTGTTTTTGTCACCGATTTCCTACCGACCTTACGTATATGACTTGTCTTTCCTGAGGGCTAGGGCTAAGCTGTTAGGATGGTATAGGTGCGCTGGGCAAGCCTACGTAATCTAAAAAATAAGCACTGCAGCGTCAGGTGCCACTGGACGCTGTACAAGTCATCTTATTAGGTAGTTGCAAAGGCCAAAGTTTTACGTCTATAGCAACGTCTCTTTATATATCTGATCATATCTGTCAAGGGACGTCCTTTTATTATAAGTAGGAAATCGGTGACAAAAACCCATTTCCCACTTTTTAGAGCTTATTAACCCTTCTAGTTTCGCCATATCCGTCCGTCTGTCTGTCTGTCCGTCTGCGGCTTAGCACAGAGACGGTAAGTATTAGAAAGCTGAAATTTGCCTTAGATGTGCATATTTATAACCTCGAAAACAATTTTTTTTAGGGTACCTCCCCTACACCTAAACTAGGGATGCATATTTTTTTCTCGCCCACACCATAGTGTGGAATATCGTTGGGATCGTATGGGACGTTGAAAAATATTGTGGGTGTAGGAAGACCATTTTTTGATGTAGGGTTCTGTTTGCGAAATATTAAGCTTTAAAGTGCAATTTTTTGTCCAAGTAGGGCGTCCCCCCACCCCTCTCTTGGCTAAACGGTTGATTGTAGAAACGTGAAAAAAATCAAGCACATCTTTCTGTTTCTGTAACATTTTTTTCCGGTATACAATAAAGAATATTCTTATCTTATCTTATCTTATCTTATCTTATCTTATCTTATCTTATCTTATCTTATCAAATGAACTTAAAAGAAAAACTATCACGGCTAAGTAGGCTTTACTAGTTAACAAGCAATAGGCAACCAAGTTATAAAAGTAAAATTTCGTACAAAATCCATTGAAACTGTCTTCGATGAAGTTGTTCTGTGAAGCAGATAAAAAAACCCTCTTCCTACGGCACCCTCTTCCTACGGCACCCTACATTGCGCGTGGCCTGACACGCACTTGTCCGGTTTTTTATAAATAAGGCCGTTAGTCTTTAGCACGTTAGATAAAGCCTTGTCCAGAACGAGCGAATTCGCCGCGAATACGCGCGACATACTCTTGACTCTGAGAGCGCGATTTTAAATTCGCGATATGCTTGTGAACTGAGGACGATTATGTTGCTTGGAACATTTTACCTCGCCATATTCCTTGGGGACTTGGCGCTGGATGCCGTAATAAAGGCTCTATGCCTAGCTCGGCAACAAAGGCTAATGTATTATTTAAGTCAACTCATATATCTATTCTAACTTGAAGATCCTTGTTCCTTGGTCAATAAGACAGATATCTCAATGCTCTGAGGTCAATAAAAACTATTACTATTGAGTGTTGCTCACCTTACGCTGTGGTTAATCCTATGCCTGAGTGAAATGTGTTCCTTAGCTTTGTAATTTATTGTCGCACGCAATCTAAGCAGCCGGCCAGGTATCCAGGAGAGGCGATTAAATTGTGCCAAAAACTCCTTCAGTGGTAAAACCAGAGTAAACGAAAATCCAGCCAAGTGCGAGTTGGACTCGTGCACGAAGGGTTCCGTACCCTTATCTATACAACATTCGAACATTTCAAGCGTCTACCTGTTGCCGTTATTAATGTCGAGGAAAAAATTGCAAAAAAGATCACCTTTGTTGTATGGGAGCCGCCCTTAAATATTTATTTTATTCTGTTTTTAGTATTTTTTTTTATAGCGGCAACAGACATACATCATCTGTGAAAATTTCAATTCCGCCTGGTGACAGACATACAGACAGTCAGTCAGTCAGTCAGTCAGACAGACAGACCGACAGACATACAGGCAGACGGACAGTGAAGTCTTAGTAATAGGGTCCCGTTTGGCATCCTTCGGGTACGGAACCCTAAAAACCAAGTACAAAATAGTTGCTTTGTTTCGAAAGACTTGGAAAGTAACCACTTTTAGGGTTCCGTACCCGAAGGTTGCCAAACAGGACCCTATTACTCTGCCTCCGCTGTCTACCTGTCTGTCCATCCGTCCGACCTTTAGAGCGTTCTATCTTTGGAACCGTAATAGGTAGCCAGTTGAAAATAATATGTGTTATTGCGGCGGATTACCTAACTAATAATATAATTTAAAAAATAATAAAATAGGGGGGCGTCTCCGTACAACAAACGTGTTATTTCACCGTTTTTTTGCTTATGCTCTATCGTAAAAACGGTAATACATACTGGCATCAAACTTGACTTGATTCTGGGACTTATTATATATTCTAGCGAAAAATAATAAAAAACGACCAGGCGCGAGTACGGAACCCCCGGTACGTGAGTCCGACGCGCACTTGGTTTTTTATAGGAAATTGTTAGAACAATATTTATGATTCTTTTGAATAAAATATTTAACATTATGTCATCATCTTCAATAAGTCTGTATTCGTTCATAGCTGCTCATAGAACATTTAACGTTAAGTAATATTTTAATTATTCGCGACATAAATTTTGTTCGGGATAACCACTATAGAATCTATTTTTATGCGTATTCACAATCACTTGTCCAGGTCCCAAACTAGGACACCCTGTTAAATGAAGGCTAGTGGATGCTTAACAACCTACCTCGATGACTACTAATTCCAATGTAAATCATTTGAGAGCAATAAAAAGTCCAAAAGAGCATCCTGCGTCTGTTCCTACTACTCGGTTCGGCTGGAATTTGCGCACATTTCACACACAGAATTAGAATAACGAAATGAGAAATATCACATATAATAACGCATTTTTATGATGACATAAATGAACGGGGAACGTGAATAATGAACTTGACAACATAAATGACGTTTCATAACGACGAAAGTTGAGAAGAGTTGAAAGTAAAAAGGTACGAACCTGCTTGTTAAGAACCCTGCGTGGGCGAAAAACTTTGAACAGCAATTCGAATATAAAACATATTTATACTACACCTGCTTGGAAAGTACCTTGATACTTTATCAAATTTACGGTAGAAAGTACGTCATTGCATATCGAAAAAATATGCGGGGAGAAAACGCATCTGAGCGGGAGAAAAAAGTGTATGAAAATCCATTTCTTACGTGGTTTTTCTTTTTTTAATTTTGGGTAAGACTATGCGCCGGTAACCTAAATATCAAAAGCCAAAAAGTTTTTACAGTGAGTTTTTGTCTCCAAGTTCGCAAAATGACACTGGCCACTAGGTGTGTGTTGGATGGTGTCGGGCTGGCAGCGCGACCCTGCGGCGGCAGGATAAACAATTTGAAAAAAGAACATGTGAAAATTGCAGACGCCATTGGCGCCATTTCCAATTTGTGTGTTGTTTGAGGATTCAGTTTTCGTAGAAAGTAAAATAAAACTATCAAGCAGGTGTAGTATAAAGCACTATGTATCACTCGAGAGAAACTGCGATTCCCGATCTCGGGTGTTTTAAAGCCCTCGCCTACGGCTCGGGCTTCAAACGACACCCTCGACGGTAATCGGTCACTTTCTCCTCTCGGTGAACAATTTACTATTTTATACCCTACGAATAAAAAAACTCTATATCACTGTTCTTGCTGTAATAAAATGTCGTTCGGACTAGCCAATTTAGAATAAGGGAAACTTACTTAGCAGGGTTGTTACGCAGCTTTGGTTTCGAAAGGTAGGAAATTCCGAATGACAAAAATTTCAATTTACACTTTCTATTTCGATTCTGATAAATCTGGGGTCGAGGGAATAAAGCACATAAGTCCAAAACACGAATTTTTTATGCAGCGAAAAAAACATTATTTTTTTCATTAACGGAGAGCTGATGAAAAAATCGGACAAGTGCAAGTCGGACTCGCGCACGAAGTGTACCGTATCATTAGACACAAAGATCGAGAAAAAACGGCAAAAAATCACGTTTGTTGTATGGTAGCCCCCTCGAAGATTTATTTTATTTTAATTTAATTATTTAATTGTAAAGCGAATATGGAACTAAATATTCTGTAAATAGTTGAAGCGTCTACCTGTTGCCATTATTAATATCGAACAAAAAACGGCAAAAAATTGCGTTTGTTGTATGGGAGCTATATTTATTTTATTCTGTTTTTAGTATTTGTTGTTACAGCGGCCACAAAAATACATCATCTGTAAAAAATGCAACTGCCTAGCTATCACGGTTCATTAGATACAGCGTGATGACGGAGACAGACATTTGGATAGTGAAGTCTTAGTAAAAGAACGGTCTTAGTAAAAGTTCGGCTACGGAACCCTAAAAATTAATTGAACATGACTACATGTTTTTTTCAAAATTGACGAATCTGCTATTTTAGTTACTTATGTTGATTAGAACGATGACACTTTGATTTACCTATGTGCTTTAGTCTGGAGACCCTAAAAATTTGAATCGGAGGCCATGTTTTTTATCACAAGCCTATTGTTGAAGTTTTATTTTTCTTAACTTTTTTTTTATTATGTAATAAAGTGTAACAAACAAAGCACGGCGGCGGCGGCCGCGGTCAGCACGTACAGTACATACAAGCGATGGGAACCCCCGTGCTTTCCGTCGATTAGTCCTTCACTTGTTTTGTTTCTCATTTGCGATCTTGTCATCTGTTTTGTTTTATGCATTTGCGCTTAATTTACATTTCTCCGGGTTTAGTGTTACATTTGACAGTGTTACAATTGGATGCAATTATGCACAGTGGCGTGCAATAGGAGAGGCCTACGTCCAGCAGTGGACAATCGTTGGCCAAGATGATGATGATGATGATGCATAACTAATGCAAGCGCCAAAATTAAGATTTTAATTTTTTTTTTGTATGTTTAGGTCAGTACCTAGGTCACAATTTAAGCCCATAAAGAACAATAACAGCTGTACTTATAATCTAAGTGTGGTTTTTCAGCACCGAGTACAAGCGCCTTGTGTGGGGAACAATATTTTTTGATACCCAAAAGAAATTCAAACGCCATTAAAAAGTGTAACAAACAACCAATGAATTCTAACTTGTATTATGCATAAAAAGTGCATGCGACGTTGTACCTACCAAACTGTTAAATTGTCACTTAATTTATTCTTGCAAAATGAAATGAATGAATGAAAATGAAATGCATTCTATTCACAAATACTAGCTAAATTGTTGTTTTTTTGCAAGTTGTTGATTTTATCGTCAGTTACATTCTATTGTCATAGCTAGCTGTCCAAACGGACCTATTAGATCTCGACTATTTTCTGCACCCATCTCCAAAGCACACAATACTAGGTATGTAACTCTCACACACTCAGTATTGCAAAGATATGGGTTGAAAAATAAGATTTAAAGTGAGTTCAAAGTAAGAAATAAGTTTCTTGTGTATAGTCCAAACTTGATCAAACTTTATATTTTTTATTTACTCACCGTAAAGCACGCACGTAAAGTATCGTCCACCCTTGAACACCAAAGACATCTCAACCGCGCCCTACCCTTCCACCGACTTCTAACGTAAAATCGCTCATGGTTAAACCATAATAGTTCATAATATATTTATAAAAAGTAGAATTTTAAGTAGAGGAAATCCTACTCAACCAACTCACTACCTACCTACCAAATCCGTCTTAAGAGTGTTTTAGTGAAAACGAGTTTTTTACAAATTAGACCGTAAGTTTTTGAGTCTGAGCAGCCAAAACAAAACAAGGAATAAGAATAAGGGTATATAATAAATCCCACAATCACGCCAAGTTTGATGCCTTGTGTATTACCTACCGTTTTTACAATAAAGCATAAGTACAAAAAAGGCGAAAAAACACATTTGTTCTAAAGAGACCCCCTATTTTTTATTATTTTTAAAATTGTATTATTTGTTAGGTAATCCGTCGAAATAATACATATTCTGTGAAAATTTCAACTGGCTACCTATTACGGTTCCAAAAATAGAGCCCTTTAAAGGTCGGACGGAAAGACACAGAGAGATAGTCAGGTTGCGGAGGCACAGTATAATAGAGTCCCGTTTGGCACACCAAAAATATAGCAAAACGCCTGACATTAATACATTAGCAACAACGCCGCTGGATAGTTAACGCCTAATGACGGGTCTCGTCAGGCGCATTAGCATGCGGTCTGACGAACATTGCTCCTGGTTAATCATGATACCCTAGTACTGCCAACTAAGATGGATAAAGGAGCAGAGAGCGTTATCTCCTACAGTTAAATGTAATGTAGAACTTGCAATAAAAATGTTTCAATATAATCGCAGAGACCACGGTTAAAGACAAATTTTTAAAGGTGGTATTTTAATTTCTGTATTTTCATAATATAACCCACCAAAAAGTAAATATAGTCACGTGGTAGAATAACGCGCCATACAAATCGGGCTCAACCTATGACGTCACAACTCACAACTTAGGTACACGTTGTGCCTTATAATGTATGAAGCGTTTATGTATGTTTGAGTTATCTCGTAAAATTATGTTTATTTTTTGCGTAGATACCCTAATAAGAAAACGTTCAGAATTCAATGAAAAAACTAAATTCAATAAGGTTATTGTTATCAGAGTTACTTTTTTTCGCATTTTTTGTGTGCCAGAATAGTAATAACCGTGGATATGAGTTTAACCGATAATCCCCACAAATGTTCAGTTTTTTTTTAAGTTTAACTCTTTAAATATTTTGACAATAGTAAAGGTAGTAAAGTAACAATAGTAACTTGTATGGGTGAATTGGAAGTCAGCTTTGCATGGATTAATACTTTCCAGAAGTAAAGTTTTGGCTGATTGGGGGGAAGAATTTAAGCTAGCCGTTACTTTGAGGGGCATGTTTTGAAAGAAATTTTCAAAAATTTCTGCTGTTTTTCTTTGAATTGACTAAATTCTCTTCTACCTTTAAAGCAAATTCCTGGTCCCTAGGTCTAGTTTTATTTGCTAGAATGTTTTGATTTTATTAGTTGACGCCATAATTTGTTTACTAATACTAATGGGTTTCGCTGCTAAACAAGTTTTCCTAAACGTTTTATATATTTTTTAACATAGGTTCTCTCTGTTCGTCGGATCGTGATTGAATTGTTTCTCTTCATACAATTCATAAAGTCTTTTCCTACTTCTATGTAAACGTGGTGTTCTGATCCATTCTGAAAAACTGCGATTTAAACCTGTAATTTTTTTTTACGTTAAATACCTGTTCAAATTCTTTTGATATGGTTTCCGTACCTCAAAAGGAAAACAGATGCCACTTTGTTGTCCGTCCGTCTATCTGTCTAGACCCTAATATCTCATGAACGCGTGGAGTTATCAAGATGAAATTAAAACAGTATACTCAGGTCTACAGTCACTTGAAGCTGTAAAGAAAAACAAACTTATATGTTAACGTAAAAAAAAGGAAACGGGTGTTTATGCCGCAAAAACGTATATTTCGACACTCAAGGGAAGCGTTTATGGGGTACTTTTCGTTGACCAATAACTATGAAATTTGTCAAGTTATATTGTCTTATACTACAAGTGCAGGGAAAAATTTGATAACATTTGTAATTCAATCATTAAAATAAATTGTCTCTGAAGCTCGGGAAAAGCTCGGAAAAAACTGCGACACTCGATTCCTGAACTATTTATATTAAAATATGTAAGTATATACCTATCTACAAATTTGTACGGAACCCTGGGTGGGTGTGTCCGACTTGCATTTGTCCAGTTTTTTTTATTTACGAGCTGTCGCCCGCCATTTCGATCGTGTGGTATTTTTTGTGAATTATTAATTAAATTTCTCAGCCCCCTAAAAAGCTCTTGGTTATTATTTCGCAACAAAGGGACATTTGTTAGACTAGATGATTACATTTTGGGCAAAGATTTAGATTTTCCGTGAATTGAGGTAGGTACTCATAAATTGCTCTTTTACAGATCTCAAATTGTAGGTAGGAAGCTTAAGTACTTATAACCGTTCTTACGATAAAGCAAACACAAAAAAAAATCCTTGTGTAATCATGAGTATGGGAACCCTCCTCAAGTTGTAACTTTTGAATTTTCTATTATTTGATGGGCAGTCTGCCATATTAACATAAATACGAATAATTTGTTACGTATTACTAAACAAAAGTTAGAGCCAGATAGA
This sequence comes from Yponomeuta evonymella, assembly GCA_963969515.1. Taxonomy (NCBI): domain Eukaryota; kingdom Metazoa; phylum Arthropoda; class Insecta; order Lepidoptera; family Yponomeutidae; genus Yponomeuta; species Yponomeuta evonymella. The sequence continues at coordinate 14,204,207 of OZ018348.1, read as the reverse complement.
TGAACAGACATACAGACGGAATTAATGAATTAGCATCCTCTAAGGACAAACCAACTTTAGCAACATTTCTGGCCAAAATTGTTAAGTACTTGGCCAGAACTACAGATATGGTTTTTTTTTCAAAAAATATTTTAAGTTCTAGATATGAAATCTTTGCTGTGATTTAAAAGATAAAGATATTTTGTTTGTGAAACATAAGTATGAATAGTTAGTACAATAATAAATATTTGTTCTGCTTGTTTTGTCATTGTAGACATACAATTTTTTTAATAATTATTTAATAAATATACTTTTTTTTATAAATTTTCACACTTTAGGTCGGTTTTTAAATTGTTATTAAGCATAGGTGAGAAATATCAACAGACCTCCGTGGTTAGCTACACGGAAGACTTTCGTTACAATGAAGGAATAAAGGAATATCGTGGCCAAATAGGCTTTGGGCAATTAGGCCGTGGGCAACGATATAAATATTGATTTCTCAGATTTTTCTCTACAAATTCGGAACTTTCGAAGAACTAAAACAAAGTTGTGAATTCCCCACATCCGTTTGCCAAGCGACTCTTATCGAACAATTCAGGTAATTCTAATTGATTCGGTTTACGTCAAGACAACGACGCTGACAAGGAATTGAATTGACAATTTTATTTACACAAACCACAGATCTAAGACGAATAGACACAGTTCTTTTACAGCATAGACTTTTAAACCTTCAAAATATTTTGCACATTAAATCCTGAGTCGTAACAAATTACGAATTGACAGTTAAATCATTGGAAATCGTTGAGGACGAGGCGATAGATCATAGAAACTAGCACACGTCGCTAAATTACCTATCTAATGCACAATTCTAGAGTCGGTAGTCTGTGTGCGTAAGCTGCCACCGCGCAACCTTAGAGCAGTATGTTTGCTGTGGTTTCAAAACCCGGTGGCTGTGTACAGTCAGCCACAAACGGGATTTCTCAGCTGTCTTTTATATCGCGCGGCAGAAGCAGCATGCATATGTAACCGAACAGACTTACCTCATGCCTGGTAAAGTGTACATGAATAATAGAAATCGTGGTCGAGCCTCCAGAGTGGGGGTAAAAGAGGCTCTCACGCCGCGTGCCAGTAGTGAGACCTGCGGCGGCGCGCGTGTAACATATCTCGTGCGCGCACGCAACTCCAGTGCTAAATCACCGTCGAACTTTCTATACGCAACGAGTGAAAGTGCATCTTTGTGAAACGTGCTAGTGTTTGTGTTAGCAATAAACCTAATCGATGGGCAAGGTTTGCATCAATATGTAGACTGAGCCAGTCTCACTGCGATTGCGCCTCTTGGAATTTAGACGGTGAGTCAACTCGACATCATATTTGCGAGTCATACTTTATAAACAAATCTTAGTAGATAGTCTTACAAAATTTAACAAGATTTTCAATGGGCAATATTCCATAACAACCAATCTCTACAATATTAAATATCACAACCCAAGACTACCTATATTGCAACAGTTCGTTAATGACAATATCAATTAAATAACAAGAGACTATTAGGCTCTATTTGAGATTTGTGAACCAGGAACTGGTATTTAAAGACTTCCTGAAGCACGATCAAGGTTGAGGTCTGATCCGTATAGATTGGATCCAAGTGATTCACGAATAGTCCATCCAAGGTCACACGCAGCTTACACAAGCACAAAGGTTTTTTTGCTTAAGCTTTGCTGTTCGTTGACTTTCTGGTTAAAACAAAGAGGGATAATGAAATGTTTGGGAAAAAACGCGATGTGTACACAGAGAAAATTTCTGTTTTCGATCTCACCGATTTTCTATTAACTAGAGTTAGCGGTTAATCGCCAACATAAGAGCTAAGCTCGTAAAATCTTAGGCATCACCTTCAATTAACATCAGGAGAAATAGTGGCCAAGTGCGAGCTTGTCCTACGTATCAAAACCGAAGGTGATTCTAGTTCGACTGGAGATTTCCGCACTTAATCTCATAGTTGGGCCATTGTACGTAGCAAGTGCTGAGGTTGAGATTGAGTCTGAGATACTACGGTTTCCTCACGATGTTTTCCTTCACAGTTAGCGATTGGTATTGCTACTATAATTTCACAAATGTACGTAACTTAGAAAACAAAGTCATTGGTACATGCCGGGATTCGAACCCATGACCTCACGAATGAGAAGCCGGCATTTTACCGCTCCGCTACCACCACTAACCTGAGGTGGTTGGTGAGTCATTTGTTATAGACAATTGAACGAATTTGCATAATACAGTATTTGACACGATCAACAATAAATTATTTCATATGCTCGATTAAAACAAAAATTACAAAATATCTCGGAAAATGTATCTCTTTTAGTCAATTACTAGTTATTACAATTTTTAAATAGATTAAACATAAAAAGAGTGCTCTGAAATATGACATCATAAGCCAGTATATTTTCATACAAAATTCCGTTTTAAAAGTAACTCATTTGATATTTTGTCAAATACCCAATTGAATAGGTATTGTGCTAGACCAAACATCCGAGAAGGAAGGTAATAGAAAGTGGCTCGCTCCAGGTAAATTTACATAAGACCGCCCCGCGGATAACAAGATGGAATGAAATTGGATTATCTCTGAATATGGAACAAATGGGTCAAGAATGCCAGCAATTGAGCCACCAGCGCGGGTCACGCGTTTTGTGGCGCTAAAATGTAAGAATTTTACAATTAATGTACTGGAAAGTTACGACTTTTCACGTTAAAACGCGTGACTCGCGTCATCGTGCTACCTATATTATATAGGTATACAAGGGTGCTAAGTACTAGGTAACTTTTCCACTGTCAAGACTCGTTCGATTTAACCTCCTCCTAACTGTCAAGTATATGTATACTGGCTGATTTATGGGTGGTTTGAAAGCCGTGGTTATGTAGTTAGTAGTAAAAATGGCATATATTTAGATGCTTACTTTTAGGTATAGACGTAAATTGAAAAAAAATAAATAGTTGAGAAATATAGCATCGAGTCGAGAAATATTGTTAAAAAAATGCGCGAACAAATAGTACCGCCTCTCCGTCTAACTAATGGTTGGCTACGAATGGTTCTAATAGATTCGAGTTTGTATCGAGAACCGAGACATTTGTGAAAAGTGCATTAAAAAAAAAAACTAGCGTATTCTATAGCTATTGTCAGGCACGTTAATTTTGCTATGACTTTCAAACCACGCAAAATCAAAGGTGTAAATAAGTACATATTTTGACACTTCGAAAACCTTATACAGTAGATAGATATGTGGTAGTAGGCCTGGGCCTCTATTCTATTAGCGGTATCATGGTAGACCCACATAGTGATGTGACAGACCCATGGTTGGGTGCCATTATACGATTTTGATTCATTCGATGCCTAGGAGGCTGGACACGTATACGCATTTAAACTTAAAGGAACAATGAAAAGACATCAACATCTTCACGTAATAGAATAAAAAGAATCTAAGACCAATAAATCTAAGAGAATCTAATCTGAGAGCCTGACTGAAATAACCCCGGTGTCTGGAACTACAGCGCAGTCCGACATAGCTAGTAGCTAATTAAACCCAAGAACTATTTACAAGTGCAAAGAGAAAAGAAAATGCAGTGCAGTTTAACTGTTCTGAGCTGCTGTCAGCGTGAATGCACCTGCCATTCAAGTGACCCAGTTAAACCACCTCGGCAGTTAAATTACTAGTTTTTACTGGAAACCATGAGGGGAACGTCCATTGCGCATTATATCAAGTGCTACTGGGAAAGGCGGACCACTGGAGCAGCTGAAAGGTGCTACGATAATAAAGTCAATAGATTTTAAAAGTCCGCTTTTTGGATTTTGCTTTTTTTGTGAACGATAAAGTGTTCTCTACTCTACTCTCGTACTTTTATAAATCGTAATTTCCCAAACTATTATACTGCTATGGCAGTTTCCTGAAGTTCCCTGAAATGATAAGCCTAGTTGACAGCTCCACCATTCGACTATGACCAGTCCACAAGTGTTAAGTAAAAAAAAATTAAGGGCCGACCCGGTGCTCCCTAGCGCCACCAATGGAAACAAATCATATATTTTACTAGCTGGCCTGGCAAACGTTGTTTTGTCATAATAACCTACCAAATACATACAAAAAACGGCTTCACTGATTTCATAAAAAATCGGAGGAGTTCGATAACAAACACTGACACGAGATTTTTATATATTAGATAATAGGTTTGTGCAAAAAATTAACATCATAAATCTGAATAATGATTATAGATATGATTAGAACCTACCTAGAATTGTGGTCAATAATCTATCACTTCAATCGATTTCCGAAAAAAAACGGCTGTTGATGCCATCACGAATTCGCGTAAAAATTGACAAATTACATTAATTGTACTAAAGTAAATAATTACATAATAAGACACATAAATCTTAATTAAGATTTGCTTACTGGATTGATCCAAGATGGAAAAGCCGGTTGACTTGTAGAAAATTCCATTAGAATTAAGTCTATGTTTTGTACAATTTCTTTTGTGCAATAAGGAATTAATAATAATAAAAGCACAATAAACATAATTTAACTTTTAAAAAAGGGTATTTGACTTATTGCGACCCGCAAGGAAGATGACGTAACAAGATATTTTAATTGGCCAAAATACAGAAAAGTTTTAGGGACTGGGGCTTTTCATTAGCTAGTCACGTTTTCCACAACGATTTCAATAAAAGAAGAAAGTGCCCACCCACTATGTATATAATGATTTAGATCAGGGCCCAGTTTCATAAAACTACAATTCGTAGTTTATTATGACAATTCGATGTACATTGCGTAGAAGTCTTCCTAATTGTTCATCTGTGGGTTAATCGACTTTGCAATGTACATCGAATTGTCATAGTAGGTAAACCATGAATTGTGTGAAGCAGGCCCTGACCTACAGTTTGGTTACCAACATAACATAAGCATAACGTGACTATAAGATAAGATAAGACAAAAATATTCTTTATTGTAGACACCCGAAAACTTTTATAGGGTTCCCCAGTCGACAAGAAACCCTTATAGTTTTGCCATAGCCGTCCGTCTGTCTGTCCGCGGTCTAGCTCAGAGACGATTAGTACGAGAAAGCTAAAGTTTGGCGTAGACATACATATTAATCCCGCGGCACGCCGAAAATACGTAATTTAGATGTAAATTTTTTAAATAAAATTCTTAAAAACCCTAAAAGTTTTTTAATATAGGTACCCACCTACACCTAAATTAGGGATGCAAATTTTGTTTCTCGCTTACACCATAGTGTGGGGTATTGTTGGATTGGTCGTTTAAAAATATGCTGGTTGTGGGAAGATAATTTATTGATTTGGGGTTTCGTTTGCGGAATATTAAGCTTTATATCATTAAAGCTTAACGACGGACGCAGGCATAGCATTAGTAAAGCACATTTTTAATGTGTGGAAGGAGGCCCAGGATGCCATCGGGGTAAATAAATAAATAAAAACTTATTTCTGTTTTTTTTTTTTTGTCCGAGTAGGCGTCTTCCCCCCCCTCTCTCCTGGCTAAACGGTTAGTTGTAGAAACGAGAAAAACAAAACTTAAAAGGAAAACTATCACTGCTAAGTAGGCTTTACAAGTTAATGTGTAATAGGCGACCAACTTATAAAAGGAAAACCTCGAACAAAATCCATTGAAAATTACTTTGATGACGTTGTTAGTTCTGTAAGGCAGCAAAGACCCCCTCTTTCTACGGAACCGTACACTGCGTGTAGCCCGACACGCACTTGGCCGGTTTTATGTAGCCTACATACTACCCACTACAGGGCACAGGCCTTCTCTCTTCTCTCTAATTACTAGGCGTGCCCACTGCGGATTGGCTGTTTCAACCGCTGAGATACGTTAACACCTCAGATCCTCAGGTTTCCTCACGAGTTTTTCCTCCTCAGTTAGCGCCTATTTATATTCTAAGCAAACTATTTATATTCCACAACCATGAAATACATTTAGGTTCCATTAATAACCTTGGCCCAATCCTGAATGCGCGCTACTGAGCACAAACCTTTGTCAGATAAGTGATGGCTTATATTCATGAGCATACACTGTACAGTACAGTACACAATAACAGTTAATCATCCGGAAGAACGGTGTATTGAGGTATAACATATTAGTTAACTGTAGAGGCGTGCGAAGCTGTGGTAGTCTTAATTTAAAATTCAAGGGAAGCAAGATTAGATTACATAAGGAAGGCTCCTTATATAATCCAATCTTATCGTTCCCTTTTATAGAAACCGGCCATGTGCGTGTGTCCGGTCGTACCGCCAGTCTTTATATTGAGACAGCTAGAACAACGAGGCAGTCGGGAATCATTTACAAATAACTTGGTACCTAAACTTTTTTAATATGTCGTAAAAATTATAATAATAGGGGTTAAAGTATGAAATTGCCGTTTTATTGCAATAGGTTCTTTGAATTGACATAGAATCTTCATGGTTTGAGGTTTTCGAATGAAACTTTTTTCAAATGGTTTCTATGATGTTCTTTTTTTTAAAAATGTGAAACATTTGAATATCGACTTTCAATTGTTTTTGTTATTCAATTTAGACAAGAAAGATGGATACTGCGAAAATTCGAGTGATTTTTGAATACTGTTGTGGCATTTGACCTGGGGTCAGCCATTGCATTTTTCTTTTCCAGTTATCATAAAGAATCCACTTTTCATCACATGTTACAATTCGATCCAATATTCCTTCATTTCTGTACCGGTTCAACAAGGCAACACAAGTTTCAACACGCGTTTCTTTCTGCAGATCAGTCAAATCATGAGGCACCCATTTTTCGTATTTTTTTATTTTATTGATTTGACGCAAGTGAGTCAATATTGTGGGTAAGGTAACGTTAAACCATGCCGCTAATTCCTGGGTAGTTTGACTAGGGTCGGCTTCCATTATCTCTCTTAATTCATCGTTATTCACCTGTGTGGGCGGTCTTCCTCGTGGCTCGTTCTTTAAGTCGAAATTTCCATCACGAAAGCGTTTAAACCAAAATCGCACGGTGCGTTCATTAGTAGACCCCTCTCCAAACGCAGCATTGATATTGCGGGCTGTTTCTGCTGCGTTAGTTCCGCGTCGGAACTCGTATTCAAAAATCACTCGAATTTTCGCAGTATCCATCTTTCTTGTCTAAATTGAATAACAAAAACAATTGAAAGTCGATATTCAAATGTTTCACATTTTTTAAAAAAAGAACATCATAGAAACCATTTGAAAAAAGTTTCATTCGAAAACCTCAAACCATGAAGATTCTATGTCAATTCAAAGAACCTATTGCAATAAAACGGCAATTTCATACTAATAATAAAAAGACAAGTCTGGAACGATTTGATTATACCAGTGCATACTCTACCTTACAGTACGGGTATAACAAAATCCCCATTTAACTTACATCCGAAAATGCGGGGTTGCACTAGTGAATAATAGAACAACTTTTACGCTGGGGAAAACTTTCAAAGTATATTAACAAAAACTGGCCACGTGTGACTATGTGAGTCGGACCTAAGCCGTGAGACACATAGAAAGGAGTGTGTGTGTGTGTGTGTGTGTGTGTGTGTGTGTGTGTGTGTGTGTGTGTCTGTGTGTGTGTGTGTGTGTGTGCGTGTGTGTGTGTGTGCGTGTGTGTGTGTGTGTGTGTGTGTGTGTGTGTATTTGTGTGTGTGTGTGTGTGTGTGTGTGTGTGTGTGTGTGTGTGTGTGTGTGTGTGTGTTTCAAACACCATTCCTCTAAAACACTCCCCAAAAGCAGTTTAAATAATCTGTGGTTCACTTTTTCCCCTTCCCACATACTATTTATCCCTTTGAGTATTGTTTTCAGGAATCGAGTTTTTATAAATAAGAGTTGTATTGTACATATACATCATTTTTTGCTTTATGTATTTTTTTAATAAAGGCAGATTTTTTTGATGCTCGTATATTCGCATGTAATGCATATTCTGTGAAAAGAACTATCTTGAATCAAAAATACTATTACGATTCAAGAGACCTTTGTCAGCCAGACAAGGCATATTAATTGGGTCGCGTCTGGAATTGTTTTTGCCGACTTTGGCCAACTGTCCGCTGTTAAGAGTAGATTGACCTATTGTTAGCGTACGAAAAACTAGGGGTTACAATATTTTTTAGGGTTCCGTACCTCAAAAGGAAAAAACGGAATCCTTGTATAGGATTACTTTATTTTCTGTCTATCCGTCCGTCCGTCCGTCTGTCTGTCAAGACCCTTTATCTCGGGAATGCGTGGAGGTACCAAATTGAAATTGAAATCATATGCTCAAGGGTACAGTCCCTTGAAGCTGTGAAAAAATCAAATTTCTAAGTTAACGTAAAAAATAGATACGGCCATTTAAAAAATAGATACGCAAAAAACGTATAATTCGACACTCAAGGGAATCCAAATTTATAGGGTACTTTTCGTTGATCTAGAACTATGTGGCAAATAATATCGTCTCATGCTACAAGTACAGGGAAAAATCTGAAAACTGTACATTTGTAATTAAATCATATAAAAATAAGTCTATTAAGTGCGGGAAAAGCTCGGAAAAAACTGCAAGACTCGATTCCTGAACTATTTATAATATGTTAGTACTTACAAATTTGTACGGAACCCTCGATGAGAGAGTTCCACTCGGCCTGGTCCGGTTTTTTTTTAAAACATGATTCCGTAAAACATTCCTCAAATTTAGTTCAAAGAGATGTATCTTAAAGAGAAAGACCATTTAAACTGTATTTGAAGAGTTTTTTAAGGAATCGTGTTTCTATAAATACGAAAGTAATACTTTTTCAGTAGCGGTACATTACACAGTACATTTCAGTAACCAAACGCACTTAGCGTTGAAAATTACCTCAGCGCGATTTCCAAATAGAAAAGGTTAGTTTGTACATTAGGGAATAAAATTCAGTTCAAAGGTTTTCTATTTATACTGTGCTTCAGAGCAGACCTCGTGGAAGCGCGTTTCTGCTACGGCATTATACTTGATCGCTTTGTTACTTGGCCTTCTAAACTGATTCGTAGTACAATAGAATAGAGTTCACTATTGAACAGCTGACTCTGTGAAAGCAGATTCAAACACGGTAATAATATGATTACGGAGACTCTTTCCGAGGAATTTCGTATAGTTCTAATATCTGTGAGGTAAATAAATGTTTCTTACTAGAAAAGGTGAAATTAAAATCAGTTGTACCTATTTGTGTTCACTTAACAGTGTGAGGTTGTTAACTTGATTGAGTTTGACAGTTTGCTTCATATTGCTTTCATATAGCGATGTGTACCGGTTCTAAGAACACCAGTAGAAAACGGGTTTTTAAGAAACCGATATTAATTATTAAGCGGTTCTTTCAAAAACTCATCTTTTTTTGTGCTCTAATTTTTAATCCTGGTGGCCAGGAGAAAATTGATAGTGATTTCTCAGATGAATCCTCCATTTTTAAAGTAAAGTTGCTTTTTAGATCAGTCAATTCAATTCAATTTATAGTGTAGTGTGTAAATAGCTTTAGGTAGCCTAAGACAATATCAATCACTTATAAATGTATTTATCTACTAATAAAGGACAGTCTTGTATCAACCATCGTCTCTTTCACTTGCCTCTAGAAGGCACAACCTTACATGGCGACCCTTGCCATGCCAGACCGGGAGTGTCAAATAGTCAAAATGAACTGTAAAAAACTATAGAGTGAAATATTTATTATATTTTTTTGGGAAAATGTACTAAGGTCCTATTTACAATAAAATTTGCTTATATTAAAAATTAAAATAACCCCCGTAAGTTTAATAATACTTACTTAGAAAGATTCTATTCGGGCAGCAGTGTTAAAAAAAACCGGCTAAGTGCGAATCGGACTTGCGTATGAACGGTTACGTACCATTATCTCTACAACATTTGAATATTTCAAGCGTCTACCTGTTGCCGTTATTAATATCGAGCAAAAGATGGCAAAAATTACGTTTGTTGTATGGGAGCACTCCATTAAATATTTATTTTATTCTGTTATTAGTATTTGTTGTTATCGCGGCAACAGAAATACATCATCTGTGAAAATTTCAACTGTCTAACTCATGAGATACAGCCTGGTGACAGACGGACGGACGGACGGACGGACGGTCAGCGGAGTCTTAGTATTAGGGTCCCTTAACCGTTGGGTAAGGATCCATTAGCATTAAGTCCACCTTTTTTACACTGTCTTTGTGCAATACAGAATTATTAATAATAATAATAATAGCCCTAAAAAGCAACTTTAGCCTTGCATTTGTTTTTTATTGTCACTGAATTTAAGTGGGTGACAATGACAACTGATGGACCTTTACATTAATCTTGCTAAGTTGCCCGTAAAATAACTGAGCAGAGTACATAATATGTGTAAAGATTGATGTGATGTCGACTATACAAAGTCAAAGTGGGTTTTAAACTTTCACCAATCCATTGCTTTCCAAATTGACAATATTGTGAATAAATAAATATTGATTAGTTTATAAAATTTTGAACTAAAACTTTCGTATGCACTACACATTATTTAATTAATTTCAATTAATTATCAATTTTGCTCAACAGCTACGAGTAAATGATATTATTGAAACGTCTTGTATATTATTAATTCTAGGGTCGCCGGACTAAAGCACCTACGTCCTAGATAAAGATAAAGAGCTTTATTTGTAAAACATGTGTGTTGTATCTAAACACAAATTTTTCAGGCACTGAAAAAAACCTTTTTTTACTCAATAACATTGTCATTATCTTTATTACATTAACAGAGAGCTGTCTTGAAACAATGAATTGAACTTATTTGTTTTTTTACAATAAAATAAAATAGAATTGCAGTTTTGTTAGTTGTCTAGAACAATCTAATATATAAAAATCTCGTGTCAAGTGTTTGTTATCGAACTCCTCCAAAATAGCTTCAGCGATTTTAATGATTTCTTTTGTGTATAGTTGGTAGGTTTCAGAATAAGGCGTAGGCGAATTAATATGGCAAAACAATGTTTGCCGAGTCAGCTAGTAATTTTATGACAATGTCACTTATGTGGTTTAGCCTGCCGGCCCTAGAATTATTATCTGGTAGCTCTTGGTCGTACGCATTTCATAAAAAACCAATTCATAACTCACTAGAGGCCACCGTAAGCACTTAATTTCTACAAATGGCCTCAGCCTGGGTGTATTTCCATATTTGTGATGTCCTTGCCTTGTTAATCCTAGTTTGGTAAGTGATTGTGCTGTGTGAAAGTTATTTGTTTATTTAAAGGTTATTACGACAATTCGATGTACATTACGTAGCTGACTTCCTACTCGTTAATCTGTGGGTTAATCGACTTTGCAATGAACATTGAATTGTCATAGTAAGCCATAGAAACAAATAGTTCCATGAAACACGGCCTTGGTGAATTGTAATGTATCTCTTTCTGTATATTCTTCAGATTTAGTTTGCCTTTATTTAGTTTTATGCTTACGCTCCAAGACCAAAGTGGGGGAAAAAACTGTACGATAAGGCGCAACATTTAAGCTAAGCCAATTCACTTCCATACTTTAGGCGACATAAGGAGTAGTTGTTTGATAGTCGCATTAATCTCAAGCTGACAGGGTACACTTTGGAACGCCACAAATGTAAATTATCTATACTACAAGCAAGAAAGATCCTGTACATCGCACTAGCGGATCTAAGTCCGGTTACGTTGGCATCGGTTTCGCATTGCGTAATGAGCGACTCGGCGAGAGATGTTACATACTTGTTTGATTTTGAAGGCTTCAATAGACTTCTACCTTTTTATGTCACCACAGTAGGTACAGTCTGTAGATATTTTTGCTCCGCTCTGGTAGTAAAAAACTTCAAAATTTATAATCCAGGTACACCCAAAGTCGAACTCAGCTTAACCGCTTATCTTGGAATAAAATGCTCGAATAAAAGAGGTATCAAATATTTATGTAGCAGTGGAAAAGAGCCTCATTACATATGGAGGCTATCTTTGGATCCTGGCACGGATTTGGTACAATATGACGCAAGGGGAAGAAAAATAAATACATTTATTTATTGCCGTAAGGTTAAATGCTGCTGTCGTCTCGTTCACGGCTTAGCCATTTCTTAGTATTGGTGGTATCGGTACAACCTTTACACGCGTGCTCTCTACTTGGTGGCGTTATGGGCGACTTTGCAACAAAATTGTAAAGGTCGAACTGCTGTTGACTATATCACAGAATAGACCCTCGCTCGTAGCCAGTCAGAATTTTACTTAGAGTTCGCGGTCCGAAATAGAATGAGTCACAAAGAATACTGCAATAAACGACCTTGGCTGAAATGTGATTTTCGACCGGACGCGGGCGGAGGCGATTGACCCGATGAATTCCATACAAACCACATAATCAAAATATGTCTAAATATACAAGGTTACCAGTTCTAAATCCGGAAGATCTTGTACCGTCAGCAAAAAAGTGGACTGAATTTTCTGTGAGATTCAAGTAAGATATGCCATGAAAGGCTTTGTCGTACTGTTAACGAAAAATCTACGTAGCCATCCTTAGAACTGGAAGATTTCTTTGTCAGCACAACAGCGGCAGAAGAAAATCTGAACACGAAAAATACTTCATGATTAATTAAGGCCAACTAGGCTTTTTGATAATGAGTTCATAAAGCCATTTAAGTGGACTATTTGACTTGAATCTCACACACAATGTAGTCCACTGTTTTTGTTGCCGCAACCCTATACATATGTTGAAGATTTAGAACCCTGAATTCGGCAGTCTGATCTCGGTAGCGTATGACGTAGGAGGATATCGACCGCCGCGCCGGCCCATAGCCTGCAACCGGAATTGCATTTTAGTAAGCGTTTACCGAATCTACTGAGCGTACCTCAGGAAACTAGCATGGCACACAGACATACTACGCAAAGACAGAGTATGTCGAACAAAGTTCCGCTCAAAAGCAAAGCGACGCAAACATAATAGATGTGTGCCTAAACGTTATAATTTATGTAGATTTTAAGATTTGTCGGATTGATTTGCAACCACCTGTTTCGCGGACGGGAAGTGCATACAAAAAAAAAACATCTGACAGCTGTTAACAGAATATTAAAAGATTGTTCTCTACTCAGTTACGTTACGGGTGACTTTGCAACGGAAATGTAAAGGTTGACATGATGTCAGTCGACAGCAGGTCAACCTTACATCGTACATCGTTTTACATCGTACGGTCGTATGAGGAACCGGGGGTTGGTTCGCAGGCTTGCCCCATTTCTCATTCTTGGACTCCGGTTCTACGCATTACAGTTCTATGACGGCACAATTTTCGTTCGAATGGCTATTTGGTTTGCGCGGACACGCGTCTCTGGTCAGCGACTCGCGAGCCTAACGGTAGACGGTCATGCTGGACGCCCTGGCCGGCCGCATCTCTCTTGCTCTCTTGGACCTAGCGTTGTACTGCCGACAGCTGATTTACTTTCATCGCCATCGTAGGCCTTTGATCGGATACAGACAATTTTAGCAGTTCCTAAGAGTCACACTTTTGACGAGAAACGTCTTTCAGTTCGGTAGTTTGGGTAGTTTGGGGGTCACTTGCTAAAACCGCATGCAACGAAAACAGGTCGCCTCAGCGAGGGCTGTAACTCTGTGTCTACGTGTCGTGTGCAATTCACCTATGTATCGTTGAGTAGAACGAAGTAACCACTGCCACAGAGGAAAAAGGATCCTATTGATTCGGGTCGCTAGACGGCGCCAGTGCCGTAACAGATTGGCAGTTTGAGCTAAAAATTAACGCTTACTTTATACAAACGGCCGTGTAGCCCGACATAACCCCACCCGCTTTTTGGAATGACCAAAAAGTGCGATACGGGAGCTGCAGACCCCTTCTGCATATAGAACACGTAAAGGAAAAGTTCGGAGTCGGGTTGGCACAGATAATATGATGCCTTACCTTTGCATTTTGTTGAAAAATCACCGGTAACGTAGATAGAACAGATGTCTACTTTACTTTATAGGGATCCGTATCAGGAGGGTTTCAAAGGGACTCTATTACTATACTATGCCGGTCCCCATGTACTTAAGCTGTTTTTAACGTGTTTAGGGTTCAAAATAAAAAAATTGTTTGTCTGTGCATCTGTCCGTTTACCCTTTTCTCTCAGGTATGAGTACTGATAACAAGTGAAAATACAAAAGTCAGCGGTCCCTCTGAGCTATGGAAAATCATACCTTCGTTCACAATCCGTTTTTGCAAAAAAGCTGTTACCAAAACAGCAATTTTTAGAACCTACAGCTTAGAAATTAGTTTCAAGAATCTAGGCTACAATTTCGTTTTTGGCGAAAGGGCCGTTTTACTAGAATCTTGGCCCTAGGTTCTAAGTTTTAGGTTCTAAAAATAGCTATATATCACTAATACAGAAAACTCTGTCATTCGCTTTTTTCGAAAAATGGATACAAACGAAGATGTGATTTTTTTCATTGGCGGCGCTATTTAGCCCTTATTCAAGCCTTAAATCGAAAAAAATACGCTACATGTTGCTGCCATTAATGCTTGCTTAACAATATTACCGACTAAAAGTCAGTCTGTCAGAGGATGATGGCAGATGGCCAAAGCTGACAAATAATTCCACGATCTGCTCCTGGCTCCATCATCATATTAGCTTGTTCGTACAATATTGGGATTAAAAACGAATTGTAAACTTCGGGAATCACTTATTCGAAGAGTTTAATCATGGCCAGTAGAGTCGGAAAAGAGCAACTGATTCCGGAATCAAGTTTAAAATGCGAAGCGCTTACGAAAGTTTTAGTCTGCTTTTAAATTAAGATGTTTTTACTACCTTGAATTGTACGTATCAAGCAAACTTAGAGGTCATAAACATCTAAGAAATCTTTAATTAAACCTACTTGCAACTGTCATATAGATTTGAAACTTTGAAAGTCTGTCAGAGAATACAACACTTAATTAATTTTAATGTCTTTTGCTAGGTAAACTTTAACAGCAGTAACATGTACTTCAGGTGTTTTATAAGACGGTGTTACTGCAGAACCCCCTTGATTATTACTTAAAGATAAATTAAAATAATTTACTCAGTTCGGAAATGGTCAGTGGCTAAATAGCGGAGGACAATCCGTTCAACTATATTTCGTGGATCTGCTTTTAATTCAATGAGACACA
The DNA here is from genome assembly GCA_963969515.1 of Yponomeuta evonymella. Classification (NCBI taxonomy): domain Eukaryota; kingdom Metazoa; phylum Arthropoda; class Insecta; order Lepidoptera; family Yponomeutidae; genus Yponomeuta; species Yponomeuta evonymella. The sequence goes on along the minus strand of OZ018348.1, from coordinate 14,189,099 downwards.
GTGCGTAGCATAGCTATTAATTGTTAAAAAAACTAGATAAATTAAACAAACAAACATAAACATTTACATACAGGCACATACATTGCTTCTGGCCCCACACTAGGATACCCTGTACTTTTTAATTAAGAATCAATAAAAGCTACTCTTTTTTTGTATTTAAACTAAGTATTTCTACTATAAATACAATGAGAGTATTAAGCATAAGCGAGGGTATAGTCACGGCCAAAGAAGAGAACTGCTGGCTGGAGTGATCGAGGCTAAGCTCAGGTATCTTGAACGCTAACATTCGGTTAATCTACTGTTAACAAAGGTCAGTTGCATTTTTTGTATGCACTTTTGACAACTGACAGCTGTTAACAGCAGATTAACCGATTGTTAGTGTACAAGAAACCAGAGGTAGGTGTTGAAACCTCACACCTAACGGCCAGACAATAACGCCACCAAATCGCTACTAACGCGTCACCACCGTATCACATCGCCACGAAAAGGCTAAAGGCGAAGCCTCTGAAGCCTTCTCGTAGAGGACCGACAAGGAGACACTATATGATGGCCAGTGAGTTGGCCTGAGTGTAGAGGTAGCATAGGATTTATCTACGTCGTAATGCAAGACGAGCAAAAAAGTGAAAGTTCATAAAGACAGACGGCGAGCAACTGCATTTTATTCAATTTGTTGGGAAACCCTTTAAATGTCTCCGTGAGAACTTGAAACAACGCCGCGTGTTATGCTGCATACAGACTAACCGAACAAATGTGAATGAAGGCACTCGCCGATCGGGGTTATAAGAGACCGTAAATCTTAAGATATACCAACATAATAATAATAACTTCCATAATATAATCACTTGTCCTGGGGGAAGAGTATCTTAAATTACTATGTCAAGGTCGTCGGATTCCAATCGCATTCTACTGAGATAACCCGTACAACTTAGCTCGGCGCCTCGCGTGATTCGATCTTAGAGAAATAGAGGCAAATATTGTCAGCCAGGCATTGTCATGCTAAAGCTGCCTTGGTCCCAAGCTAAGATATCTTGGTTCATGGTAACCAGGCAAAGACATGAGGAGCATGGAAATTAATGAAGTTTACTTGCTTTCGCCGTACAAACGAAAGTGGACGAGTCAGTGTAGTAGGCTACAGTGATTCAGTGTAGTATAGACCACACCAATTCAGACTACCTTTACGCAAGTACGTTTGCTTGCATTCGTTCGGCTGGTCAACATCGAGCATTATGACATCCGCTTGCTAATAGGTTCCGAGAAATCGGTGCACAGAAGAAAATTGTAAAAAAGCGGATCTAGCGGCGTTGATTGCGGATGCATCGGACTGTGTCTTTAGAAAGGAAATTTTGTAGTTCATAAGGTAAATAAATTGTCGTGTGGCGCCGGATTAGGAATAGCGTCACTCCATTTCCTTCCGTGGATGTCGTAGAAGGCGACTAAGGAAATCAAAAACCAGGAGACAGACGGGCAGCAGCGTCTTCCTGAGATTCCAACCGCAAACTCTGATCGCCAACCCGCCTGCCAAGCGTCGCGATTATGCAAAACCCGTCATGGTTATGAAAACCACGAAGGAGGCCTATGTCCTGCAGTGGGCTTCGAATGGCTGATGATGATGATGATGAAGGTAAATAAAAACCGGCCAGGTATGGTTCGTACTCACGCACCGAGGGTTTCGTACCAGCGCATAATATTTGTATTAACAAAAATGTATTCTCTTTAACATGTTTATAAAATGTGTTCCTTAGCTTTTTGGGTAGCGAACTCAACTAAAACTTGAGTAATTTATATTAGGTAGTTGTTGCTAGGATTTGCACAGTAATCACACCAATTGACAATTGTGTAAAATTATTTTCGTAGAGCTATGTTAGAACAAAAACTACAACACGTTAGAAAGTGACTGCCTTAATACTTTACTTGTTGCATTTTTGAGTAATACCTAGGCAGTAGATATTCTGTGAAAATTTCAATTGTTTACCTATTACGTGCTATTACTTATCCCGAAAAAATCCTTTCAAAGGTCAGTCAGAAGGACGTATAAACAGACCGCGTAGGATTAGTTATAGAGTCCCGTTAGTACTCTTGAGATAAAGAACTCTAAAAATTACTAATCGTTACCGTCTACTGCTACTTTTACTTTCCAGTGGTCAGATCTTGAAACAATAGCATTGTTCACAAGTGGAAAGGTATCTTTTAATTTATTGATTGTCCATTTAACAAGTTTCTTCTAAATAGTTAATGAAATCATCAAGTTTTCCTCAAACATGTTCACCGAGTTTTAAACAAATATTAACTGTATTGCATGGACTGTAAAAGCCATATTAGTTTGATCTGAGTTCAGCAATAACTCAACCAGGCTACGGAGCTTGGCTAACGTTCCGGCAAAGTGATTAGCCGATCGACTTTAGACTTTATTGCGTAAGTATAAAGATCAAAAAGGCTCTGTGGCAACTGTGTAAGGTTTCAAGCGTGTTGATCGGTTGCCCCAGCGCGCCGCGCACGCAAGCAAACAGTCAATCGTGAGATCCGGTGCGCTCGCGGTGTATCTGACGCCATTTTGAAGAAGTGGTCGTTTTCCATTGGTTTGAAGAGCGTGAATAGAGATCGTTTAGCGAAATGAAATGTTATTAGCGCAATACTCTTTGTGAACACTGCGATCGATGTGAACTAGTTTGTGAGTTGAGAATAGCAATTCGGAAATTGTTGCTATCCGCAAAAGTTAAGAAGCTTTCGCTTCCTCAACATTCATTAGTCGTTGCATGCACGCACGCCGGTTTCGGGTACTTTTTATCTTGCCCTTTGCTAATACATCCCCTATTTGGTCGAAGTATGTCCGTCTGGGTCGTCCCTTACCGGCCCTTCCATTCACATTCGCTCGATATATTTGTTTTGTCAATCTTTCTTCCTTCATCCTCTCCACATGTCCAAACCAACGCAAAATTCTTTTCTCAATTCTAGTCACTACATCCTCTTTCAGTCCACAACGTTCTCTAATCACACTATTGCGTATCCTGTCATTCAAAGTAACTCCAGACATACTTCTGATCTGTCAGGATCGTAGCAAGTGGCAGTCCCTGGTCTCTGCCTACCCCTCTGGGATAAAGGCGTGAGTTTATGTTATGTTATGTTAGGAAGCTTTTAACGAATATCAATAAGAGCACGATCTCATTTGTGTTTTATTAGTGATGTTAGTTTTTGCTAATCGACTGTCGATTAACTCATTACTTCTGTGTCAGTAACTATCTACCTACCTACTTTCTAATTATTCTTTCAATGAATCGAGATAAAATGCAAATTAATTTTATATTAAGTGTCCGCTTTCTAACATTCCAAACATCGATTTGCAACTCTGCAAGCGCAAAGCAAGTTTCACGAAATACTCAGATTGTTGAAAGTATATATAAGTCAGTATTTTTAATGTCTTGCGATACAAAGTTGTACACTTTAACGGGTCTAACTCCTTACCCAATAAAAAATCGCCATTAGACCCGTTAAATTTAACTACTCTACGTAGTACCTACATAGGTAGGTACCTGAGTTTTCTAAGTTATCGTCACATTAGTTTCTAGATATTAGAACCTAATAGAAGGTTTATGACATAGACATCAGGAGATTAGCGCTTCGTGTGAAAGTCAAGACAAACATTTTTATTCACTATAAAAACAAAATGTTTACTTAATGAACGCCAAAGCTGTTAGTTTCACAATTAATAGATTATGCGGAGAAGAAGCTAACAAAGAAACTCCACATTTATTCTTTTGAAAACAGGTTTGCTTACTTAACAGAGTTTTCAACTTAAAGTTACATTACACTAGATACAATCGTTCCTGTTAATCTTCCAGAGCGATATGTAACATAGGGTGCTCTGAAACTTAAGATAGGGTATGTCAATGTATTAATTGCATGTTGGTAGACAAAAAAATTAATGTGATGGCTTCACTCCATTTTCTGAGGTTTTGTGTAAGTCAACTCCGACCTCAAGGGTTTGCTGCCTCATGACGAGTATGCAGACGGGGAGTTCGCTCTAGATTATAACTTTTTAGTTACGAGCGTAGCGATGCTCTAAAACGCTGCACAAATCATCTGCAATAGATGTCATCATCATCATCATCATTAGCCATTCGACGCCTACTGCAGGACATAGGCCTCCCTCATGGTTTTCCAAGCTTCCCGGTCTTGTGCCGCTCGCATCCAGCGACTCCCCGCCACCGTAACCAGGTCGTTAGACCATCTGGTGGGAGGCCTTCCCACGCTATACTACAAAATCGTCGCACCTACCAAAATTCTACTACATGATATTATGTTCACCAAATCTACGGCAAATCTACAGAGCAAAAATACAATTCGTTAAAATCAGTAAAAGCCCTAGTTTTCTAGCCCGGATTAGACATTAAATTCGTATTACAGGCAGTCAGTCAGCTTATCAGTCAGTTAGAGTTTATCAGTCTCAAAGTCTGAATTGCTAATTTTATCCGGGACGGGCACTTTTAATTTCACAATCGCTTCTTTCAAGATCGCTAAAAATATCACTCTTTTTCGCTTCCCCGAGTTCTTAATAAATCCAATATATTGGATACATCCAATTGGTGGTATTCGCTAAACTAACTTACCACCTAAATAGAGTGCTATCTGATATTAAGAGGCTGAAAAATTACAGTTAAGTATTTAGAAGGTGAATTTGCTCTTTTCTTTAAATATTTTATATTTAGTAGATATTTTATAAAAACATGTACACGCTCATAAAGCTAAATGTAGCAAGCCTTTGAAACTCGATAAAATAAATAAACTTAATAATAACTTTGTAAAAGCCAACCCGATTAAATATCACATTTTTGGTGCAGAACACTTTTTAATGAAAAGGGTGAAGTGACTGAAATATGAGCACGAAAATTTAATTAAACTGCTCCGACGTGCAAGCCGTAATACAGCTCGATTAAAAAAAATCTCTGTTGCTGAAATAAATGACGGATTAGACTGCCACCCACAACGGTAGACATAGTAGGAGGCACGCAAGACGAACCAGTAATATCACATGCTGATATATCTAAATATGGTTTTTCTAGCCATCATTAATGTAATCGAGCAAAAGTTTAAGAACTTTAAACCGAGTACTAATAGACGGTGATAGTAGTATTCCTAACCTCCTCAGTCCTGACCTTGAAAATAACAATGGTTTTCAATAAATATGACCCGCCAAACTCAAGTGGCCGCCTGCTTAGGAATGCTCACATTATTTCAATCCTCTATTCGGTGCTTTTCAATCCAGCCACACTTCTGTATCTCAAAAATCGCTTTGAGTTTTTGAGTGATACGCAGAGTCGGACTTTGCGATCCGGTCAGAATCGATTGCTGAAGACACCGAGTCATTCCACAAGGTTTTTTAGCGATTCCTTTACTATCACAGCTGTCGACCTGTGGAAGGATCTACCTCTGGCTGTAAGATTTTCACCGTCCCTGTCAATATTTAAGAGCAGAGTGTAAAAACATTATTTTGCCTCAGATTTTGTTTTTTATTTTTTATTTTTGGTGAATTCTCTTCCAGTAGTATGTAGGTATATTTTTCGTTCATCCCCACCTTCCATATGACATTTTTTATTCATGTATGTTTAATCTATATTAATTTCATATGGTTTTCTCTGTTCTGTATATTTATGTACCATTTATCTATGTATATTAAATATAGACATATCTTAGTATTGTTTAGTTGCACCGGCTACCCTTCAATTAGCTTCTCAATTTTTTTTCCGTCAATGGTTGTCTGAAAGAAATTACTTTTAGTAATAAGGCCTCCAATAGTACTGTAGGTACTATATTATTGTTTAATTCTCATATGTAATTCCTGGTGTACATACAATAAACAATATTCTATCTATCTACCTATGAAATCATCACAAACCCTTAAATCTTTGAAGAAACAAAGCGTTGAAATTTCAAGTATAATTTTGTTATACTTAACAAAATCCATATATGACATCCGACCGAGATTTTATTCGTCATACTAAAATATCAGCTGTGCCATACTAAAGATAGGGCCCTATTTAAAAACACTCTAAAAATAGACTGCCTTATTATTAAAAACACTAGCGTTTGCCCGCGACTTCATTCGCATGGAATAAGTAATTTCCGGGATGAAAAGTATCCTATGCTCTTCCCCGGGACTCAAACTATCTCCATACGAAATTTGATCTAAATCCGTTCAACCATCCATTATTGCGTGATTGAGTAACAAACATCTAAACATGATTCCTCTAAAGCACTGCTCAGAGGCAGTTAATTGATTCTGTTGTTACATCTTTTCCTAGTAAAATCTTCACCACAGACAATTTAATCGATGTCTATAGAGTGTTTTAAGGAATCGTGTTCTTATCAGACAGACCGTTTGTTAAAAACACTATCTCGTTGTCTCTAACAAAAATAGTGCTACATCGCATTAGCAAAGATATCATTGGCCTAGCTCTGAAGAACTTACTGAATTATTTTATATTGGCCTTGAAAGAATAGAATATAATATTCTTTACTGATAAAGCAAATCAAAATATTCAAAATATCACAGAAACTGTGACTTTATGAACGTTACAAGTAAAAGTAGGTGTCCATTCAAAATCTAGATAATTTTGGAGAAAGAATGGTCAAAAAACTCCAAACTTAGTCTTTTCAAAGTAATATTCTAAAACTCATAACTAATGCATTTAACTGGTTTTGATTCCAGACATCTTTGACATCTAAATAATATTTAATGTTAGTAGATCAAAGTGTGTAGTAGGTACGTAGTAAATCTATTGAGTAGTTTGAAATAAAAAAAAACTCCTCAAATTCCATCCGTACATATAAATACAACGATTGCGATTTATTATATCCTTCATATACAGGGCGTCCAACGGCCATGCCACATAAAGGGAAAGTACCTTGAATATTGTGGATGGAAAATTTTACTGAAAGAAAACATTATTTTAATTTAAAAAAACAATTTAAACTGCTTTCATAGATTTTTAAATAATTACATGGTTGAACCGGAAATCGAACCCGCTACACGAGAAAAAAAAACGTTTTAACATTTACAATTTTAAAAGGTTTAACTAACATAAACATTTTTAATTCAAAATTAATCAATTTAATTTATCAAATGCTCAAAATGAGTCCCATTCTGCTGAATACAATTGCGCATTGGCAATTCCCGATCAATTTGGGAATTGCCAATGCGCAATTTTAAGAGTGCGATATATAATTATGATCACCATGTTTTCCTTCACATTCAGTGACTGATATTACTAGTATTACGAATTCACAAATGAACGTAAGTTACATTTACATTGGCATATTGGGTTCTAACCTAATGTCGTTCCCAAAATCTACATATTTTCCGCATAAATAAAAACATTATTATGATCCGCATTATACCTACATCACAAACGGCTAAAATCAACCGCTTAGGAGATAATTTCGGTTTAAATTCGCAGTTTTTATGCATTTATACCTACTCTAAGTTTTTTGACATATTTTTGCATAAATTATTATTCTTCAGGGTGACATTAATTTCGTAAGCAAAATTTTAAGGGGTTTTTCTGCCCCTTTATTACGCACAGGTCCTGAGCTATTCCAATAACTGTCTAACTGTCAAATTCCATACTAACTGCTATCGCAAATGCCAGGATTTCAGCCAAGAGTTGGTGCGCATAATAGGCTATTTGACAGGTTTCTGAAAAGTATCTCAGATTTTTTGTGCTCAGAAAGTGGTAACTTTAAATTCTTTCGTGTATTTCTTCTAAAAAAGGTAAATAAAAGTACCCTTTTAAAATAAGCCGCCAAAACGCTATCTTGGGAAATATGGCGTCGCACAGGAATCAGTGACGTCACTCTAAATCTTTACACTCTACAAAATTCAATGTGAAATTACAAAAAAATTAATGAAATTCAAGTAAACTGTAAATATTTAGATTTCTAAAGTGTATATTTCAATAAAAAGACGTATCACGATTGTTTACATTTAGTTAAATACCTAAATAAAGATTAAATACCTAAATATCGAATCCATAGAAAAAGGGGGGTACTAAAATTTACTGTAACGCCATCTATTGCGCGCCCCAAAGCGGGAACTTTTAAATATTAGGGCCTTGACAGGCAAATTGGTTCCTTGAAAAATCTGAGAATTTTGGGGATTCTAAACTTGACAGATGCTATATTTACTAACCTGTGAGTTCATCATACATTCGGCCAATCCGGGCCGTTTTCAATAAAATGGCTACAGGTACAAAACTATCAAGTTTTATCCTGGTTTTTTGGATAAATCATCCATTTTTTAGTTAAAATGCCTTAAATCGGTTTTAAAACTAACTCATTATTTATGCGAATATATAATTAATACTTTTCTACACTGTCAAATCGCCTATTAGAACTTTGGGGTGGTAGTGCTGTAAAAGTTAATTACCTTTAAAATTAGCCGTACAACGGTGAACACATACTTCATTATTTAAATTTAGCCGTAAAACGGTAAACACATGCTGAATTGTTTAAATTTAGCCATACAACTTTTAACACAATATGTACCTACTTAATTGTTTAAATTTAACCGTACAACGGTTAACACATACTTAATTGTTTTTTGTTTGTTTCAGATAGATCTGGATTAGTGAATCTCGTGTCGTGAAAATACATTCATGTGCAGTGAAAAATTGTGATGAAAAGCAAGAGACCAGGCACGGTTACACAAATGAAGCGTCGCAGAGAGAGAACACTCCTACGAAATAATTACGTTATACAGTGAATACCAAAATGTTTCAGCTTAGAAGTTTTTTCTGGACTTTCATCGCAGGATATTTTACACTTGGTAAGTTTTTGCCGTGAATTTTTACTACTTATATTAGCGAAAATTAATTGTAATTACTTGCCTTTAAGTAGTGAAGTCCCATCCCGTAACAGTTTCGTACAAGAGTTTAAAGCAAATCCTACAATAAGTAAATTGAATAATACTTTCTTTAAAATGGAAGTCAAACTTTATTCATAACACAACAAAAAGAAAACAAAATGAAATAAAAAACTGGACTTAACGAATATATAAATGATAAAAATATATAAATGACATAAATTCTATATTTACAAATAAAACACCTGCCCCAGGTCACTATACCGCGGTAATGAGCCCAGAACGCTGGCGACCGTTACCTCTTTGGATGGCCAGGCTTATTCCTTTGGCCGAGGTACGCGCCAGCCCTCTGGTCTCCCGATGCGTCGATTAGGCAAGCCGCTAAGTCTTTCAGCAGGCGCGCCTCTGGGCCCCAAGTGCCTATGGTTAATAATTACTTGAGTAACATTTACATACATAAACTCACACCTGTATCCCAGAGGGGTAGACAAAGACTAGGGACTGCCACTTGCCACGATCCCGACAGATCACATTAACATTTAAAATTTGTTAAAACTAATTTAATGACAATCAAATATGTCATATATCTAATCTACGTTTTCATTGAAAAAATTTTCTCGACTGCAGGTTATTTCTATCTTATCCTCTAAACCATAATTTTAACCATAACTTATCATAGCTTTATTAGCGTTATTTGACAGCTTCTAAATTCACAAAGAGCCTCAAATTGAACTTCATAATATTAATTCCGTACGTTTAGCCGTAGTTTTTTCACTGAGCAGTCGTTCTAGCGTACAGATTATTTCTATTCTAATCCTCTAAGCCGGCGTTAGATTAGGTATTAGACGTTCTTAGAATGTACTAGGGCATCAGGAGGGGCCAGCAACTTCGCCGCTCCCGCGTATGGCGGGACACGTATTCCCGGCTCAGTTTGCTACGTGTGTGTGTCGATACACACGTACAATAGGCTCTCCTATGATCCCTATTCCTGTTGCGCCTGGATCCAACGAATGAAACGGAAAGAGACGGCGAGACGGCAATGCCTTCAGGACTGGTTCTTTGTGATGTGTTGGAGGGACCAGGTGTATGCAACTGTCCATATAGGTGTGATGTACCAAGGCGGCATAGATATTGCGTGTGTATAGGATACGCGGCACAGTTATGTTTTCTCGATAGAGTCGCAGAGAAGCAACTACGTCACACACAGCACAATGGCGCGGCTCTGGAATGCAGTCAACGAGATATTGATCGGTGGTCATTAGAAAAAAAAATCGTCATATTCATCGATGGTATGGCAATGGTATGTTTATGGTTGGTAATGAGCAAATTAATAAATAATTAATATAATGCCATTTAGATTAATTCCCAGGTGAACCGTAATTATAGCAGAAAAGTTATTGCAATGTAACACAAGTGTGTTGCCAACAAAAGCAAAAGGGATTGTCAGGATTATGGCAAGTGGCAATTCTCGGTCACTGCCTACCCCTCCGGGATACAGGCGTGACTTTATATATGTATGTATCTATGTCAACAAACAATTGAACCCCCACACGAATCGACCCCCAAGCCTCTCATCTTTAAACAATCGTCTAAGCATCCCACTCATCCACGCAACCATCACATTTTCAATTTTAATCTTGAACTTTGTACACGAGTGAACGCAACAACCAGAGACAATTTCGCCTACACCCATTCAAAGGTCTAATCAATCCGTTGTTATCCAATATGGGCGTAGAAGTCAATAAATAGTCCACATGGCTGCTCATAGGGTTCGGCCGTTCAATTTATATTCTAATCGGGAGCTTATTTAGGTCCTGCGGAGCTATGTTTGCCTGATACTCGACGACTCAACCGACTGGGTGCAAAACTGAGAGGCCTCGCGGTACTGCCTCATACATGCGAAAACTCGGGAAATTCTCTCAGACGGTGTTGGTAAACATTGTGCCTTCATTTAAAATATCAAGGTCAAACAAGAAAATTCCTATGCATGTGTTGTCTCGCTCCCACCGCACGCTCTCGCCTAACAGGTTTCTGACTAGGCGTCTAGACGAGCGCTATGTGAAACAGTGTTGTCAGCGGCGGATCTACCTAGATGACAATCCAGTCTAGGCCGGACACCCAGAAAATTATATTATAATGTATTTCAGTGAATTCTTATATCGAACTTAATAATAATAATGACTTCCACACAACACAATCACTTGCCCTAATCCCACACTAGGATACCCTGTGCTATGGGTACGAGGCAAGGACATCACAAACGTGGGAACTTGATTTTATCTTTGTTTATTATTTTGTAAGAGTGGTGGTAGCCTAGTGGGTAGAACATTGGACTCGGAAGCGGGAGACCCAGGTTCGATTCCCAGTGACGGCATGTACCTATGACTTTTCTTTCTAAGTTATGTAGAAACTCCCTGACAGGCCAGCCCCTATATTACGCACACTAAATCCTGAGCGATTCCAATCGTGTAACTGTCAAATTAGTATGGAATTTGACAGTTAGACGATTGGAATCGCTCAGGATTTGGTGCGCGTAATAAGGCCCCTGTGCCCTACAGTGGGACGTATATAGACTGCTTATGATAGAGCGGTGCGTGCGTGCCGTGGGTCCGCGGGTCATGGTTTTGGGAGACGGAGAGGGGTACTAATTGTTGGCGCATTTTTTCATGCAAGATTTCTCAGCGCGAAACAAAATTTCTTAACTATATATTTTTTTTAGTTACGTCTTCACTTAAAAGTAATAGTATGAATAGATGTAATTTTTTGTTACTAATTACATAACCGCGGCTTTCAAACCACCCAGAAATGAGCGTGTATACATTCTACTGTAATAAATGACCTAACATTGCTATAAGCACACTTAATTCACTATAGTGGAGAAAGAGCAGAGCCTCTTAGTACAGGTGAACATCTACTTACAAGGAGGCTAATACAATGGCATGCTCTGTTTAAATAAAGGCAATTCAATTTATTTTACGGGCACAGGCTTTCTCTCGGAGCTCAATCACCACGCGTAGCCACCGTGAATTGGACATTTCAAGCGCTGAATTATGTGAACACCTTAAGCACTCAGGATTCCCGTCGATGTTTTTCTTCAACGTATGCGAGCGGGCATTGCTACTACTATGACACAAATGTACTTAACTTTGAAATAACCTCGAGGTTCAAAATCGAAATGACACATTTTTGAAGAAATACCTCTAGTGTGACACGGAGTCGTTAGAAAAATGTTAATGGGGTGTAAGTACTGGTAAGTACCAGTGGCTAGTCTGAAATCTAGACTTAAAAACCTATTTAGAGGCCAAAAACTCCACCCATGCCGGGACTTGAACCCGCGACGTCTGGCAAACCGTGCGCGCTTTTTGGCCTCTAAATAGGTTTTTAAAATTATCCTCGGCACGGGTTAGTGCAACAAAAAAGTGTATAATCTAGACTTAATGCGATTTTTTTCAATGATTAATATCTATGCGTTTTATACATAGGTACGAGTAGGTACGATATTATGTTTAAAAAAAACTGACGAAAAGTCCTGTATAGATAGTTACATATAATATTCTCTGTTATGTCCGATGTTTGTGTTATCTGAAATCTGTTGCTTATGATAATTTTAACTGTATTTATTATTGGGGACTTGTAATTTGGCCTTCTGTTTCCTATGTTGCTATTATTCTGTTATGTGGTGCTGTTAGTCTTCCTTACCACAAAATAAATAAATAAAATTATTCAGAACTCTATGGCTACCTACCGGAAATTCATGGTACTTAAACGGAGGAGGTTATCAATCCGACGCGTATGGTTTTTCTTGTTTATGCCCATTGGACAATGGACACCCAACTTTTAGCGTAAACAAAAACGTTAGTCGATTATTTGTTATTACAATATCGAATCAAAGTTGAAAATTACGATTATTTACAAAAATGTAATACCAATTATTTTCAATCATTAATATTATCGTTTATCAAGAAGAAAAGAACATTCCTTTGCACTATTTGTCACGTTTTTAATTTCACTCTGTGGTATTGTATAAATATTCCTTTCTATGAAAGGTTACCAAAATATTCGCATTAAAAAAAAAATGAAGGGCAAACGAGTGATGCGTGTAAAGCCGCAAACAGTTTCAAATGAACCATTCAGTGTCATTGTCGCACGCCTATTAGCTATCAAGGAAATAATTCAAGGCCGGTATCTAAAAAAGCAAGTACAGATAGACATGCTCAATAATAGCATGAAAGCATATTATAATAATAACTCCCACATACCACAATCACTTGACCTGGTCCCAAATAACCATGCAAGGACATCACAAACATAGAAACACTGAGGCTATTTGTACATATGTACGGCGCCCCCCAGTGGGAATCGTACCCACGACCCGCGTGGTATTCAAACGAGATACCGGTAGACCAACGAGGCAGTACCTCAAATTAAAGGATTTTATATGTGCCCCTCAAATTATTAATTGAATCTAATAGTTTCTTAGTAGTTGCAGATAAAATCCGCCTATTTGTTTGTAAAGTAGGTAAGGTTACAAAAAAATTATTAAATATTAAATCACTGTCTGAGAGTCTCCATGCGATGCATCCAAACATTTTATTGACACGCAAGAGAAAAGAAAGAAATAGAAATAAAATAAAATAACTTTAAATGTCTAGGTCTTCCTTTTTTTCTCTCATGTTGACAGCATTATTACACAGCATTGCAAGGAATGAGATTATTTCATGCAAAAAAAGAAAAACAAAAAAGTTTAGCAAAATGTGGTGATGGTAGTTAAAATATCATACGGGGTGTACATTATCGAAGGATTTAAAATTTTCTTTGTAGCTACAAATAACATTAAGTGTTTTTTTTTTTTATTCTAGAGTAGTCATAGGTGCATCAGCCCAGTTGAATTTTGGGACACGCCATTTTGTTACGTATTTAACAGAAATGTGTTTTGTTTAATAAATTATATTCGGGACCATTAGCAGGAGTCTGATTCATGTTTGGCCAGTCATGACTTAATTTTTTTTGCCATACTACTCAATTGGAAAAGAAAGGCGATTCTTACCTTTCTGGTTTTTGATTGTTTGATGGATTACTTAGCAATCCGCCATGATAACGCAAATTCTTTGAAAACCACTGGCTACCTACTACGGCTCAAGTGACAGTCAGGGAGTCGGACGTCAAAGGCATATTAATATGGTCCTAATTGGAACCCTTCGAGCACGGAACCCTAAAAAGTGTTAACTGTATAATCTGTTCAGAGAAGATAATTGAATAATTAGCTCAGATACATGCATAATATATAACATGTAGGAATACTGACATAAGCATAGCATAACGGGTACACGTATGGATGAACTTTCAACACATTTTGTAATAGTAGGTACTTACATTACTTTACTGACTTTATACAGACTACAGTACTATGACCTTAACGCGAGTGCGCTTGACTCAGTTACTTACGGGTGACTTTCCAATGTAAATGTAAAGATGGATCAGGGGTTGACTGGACCTCTCGATGGAAATGAAGTCCCATACATGAAAATACACCCAGACTGAGGAAATTCGTACAAATGTACAGCGGCCCCCAGTGGGGATCGAACCAATTACCTCTGTTTTGGTAGCTAAGCGCCTTAACGGCTAGACCATGAATAAAAGTTATGATTCGTATATATGGATTTTTAGAATTAGTTAAAAATAAGTACAATATAATTTTCTAACCTACAAAGTAAAATCTATTATTGGCTATTATTATTTCAGAAACTATTGTTTACTGTAATTTTATTGATGTGGATTTCTGTTTGATAAATGAAATAAAATGAAATATATTTATATGAAAGTCCAGAGTAATATTTATAGGTATTTGTTCCGGTTGGTAACCGAGGACCACGTCCAATGTCTCCTGACAATTACTAACGCTAAGCTATCTTGTCGGTTTAATATAATTACAGAGTATTTATTTATCTGAATAAATAAATGACTCCCGGCTGACCGGGAATGAAGATTGAGTCAAATAAAGACACAGCAAAATATGTCATCTAATACATCTTTTGTCACAAAGTGAGATTCGTCAATGGGACATCGATTAAGATGTATCGTATAATAATATGTACCTTTAGGGTATGCATTTTTGAATTTCGGACTTTTATAACTCCGGAATCTCGCGAAATATTTTTTCTATGTAACGACTCCAAAACTGAACTACTGATGAAGGATCGTTCTGGAGACAACAGGGATCTCGCGTCAAACATGCCAGATTGGAGTGAGATGGTTTTAATACTACAGCAGATATAAAATAATAAAGAATAAAACCACGGGGTCTCCTAGTGTGGGTGCCGCTGGAAAATGTACCTAATTTTAAGTTATGAACAATAAACCATTTTTTACTTTTACTTTTACCACAAAATAGTGCTAATAATTCCGTGTGGCGCCGGATTAAGAATAGCGTCACTCCATTTTCTTCCGTGGATTTCGTAGAAGGCGACTAAGGAAATCAATTACTAGGAGACGGGGAGCAGCGTCTTCCTGAGATTCCAACCGCATCCTGCAATCGCCAACCCGCCTGCCAAGCGTGGCGATTATGGCAAAACCTCTCGTGGTTATGAAAACCACGAGGGGCCTATGTCCTGCAGTGGGCGGCGAATGGCTGATGATGATGATGATGATGAGTGCTAATGAACTTTTGTACAGTTTGCCAGAAATGCAACTTATGTATTTTTCAGAATAAAATTTTCAATCAATCCTTTAATGAATAAATATTTATAGATTTTTTGGTGATTAGCAGATCTTGAAAAATACAAAAAATCGAGTTACATCAATTTACCCATGTACCAGTAAGTACCGGAATTCAAAACCTTCAACCTCTTGGGATCAAAAGATGTGAATTGAAAAACTTGCGTCTACCTTTTTCCCGTGGGCAAGCAAAAGTAAAGGCCACGTCACGGCAAAATATCCACAACAAAGATTTTCGTAGAGTCATAAATCAATTAGATACACGCAGATTATGTATTGGGACATTATTTGTTTACTAAACTAGCAGTGCCTACCGTTGATAGGCATTGTATAGACATAGACAACAAGTGAAAGCAACTGGTAAAAGAGATACCGTCCCTCTACTCTTGACGCTTTTGTGTTCAAATTGCGGCACGATTAAATGCGATAAGTCAGAAGTAATTACTTAGTTAACGTTTGAGTTGCTAGAAATAGCATTAAACTTATACAATTTAACATTAAACTTCAGAGCGAATTGGGAACTGAAAGCATATTTTGGCAGAATTAATAAATAAATGCATTTAATTGTAACGCAAGTTGGATAAATTAACTAAAATTAATAAATAAGTACTCTGTAATAATATTAAACTGACAAGACGGCTTAGCGTTAGTAATTGTCACGAGACATTGAACGTGGTCCTCGGTTACTAACCGGAACAAATACCAATAAATATTAAGCTGGACTTTCAAATAAATAGGTATATGAATTATAGCTTTGATTCATTCAGTTATTCATGAATCAATAACACAATGGCATGCATGTGTACGTTCTTAAATATAACATTGTCATAATCGTTTTGCTTAATCATGTTTTGCCAGAAGGTGACGTAGATACTTAGATAAATAGATGTAGGACACATTATTGTACATAGAAAGGAAATTCATAGATATTTCTAAACGTAAGAGCACAGATGGCGGCCTTATCACTGAAAGCGATCTCTTTCAGATAACCATTGGATGAACTAGACTTATTTAGTTTGCAGCTCCTCGGGGTGAAGGAAAACATCGCGAGGAAATCTGAGTGTCTATAGTAGTTAGACTTGAACTAAACAAGAGTACCTATAGTATACATATTCTATATAGATTCTAACTTCATGTCCATCGAAAGGTACAGTCGACCCCTGATCAATCTTTACATTTACATTGCAAAGTCACCCGTAATGTAACTGAGTCAAGCGCACTCGTGTTAAGGTCATAGTGCTGTAGTCTGTACAACGGCAGTAAAGTAATGTAGGTGCTATTACAAAATGAGTTGAAAGTTCATACATACGTGCACCTGTTACGCTCTGCTAAGTCAGGATTCCTAAATGTTACCTATGTATAATGAATGTATCTGAACTGATTCTGCTTTAGGAGCTTTTCTCAAATTGGTAATGTTAGAAACATCATTACCTACGTACAATCTTATAATATTATAATATTATGTATAATCTTATTAAATTTGTGCTTTATGCGCTTTATCAATTTCAGTCTATTGCATCATTTTCCTACATTTAAGAATATAAATTCTACTAAGTACATATTTTAAGCACTAGCTTATCTATCAAGCATGTCCAGAAAATTTCCTAATACTAAAGTTGTTGTAACCGAAAAATTGTAACTACTGTGTTTCACGAAAACCACCACTTATTTACAATGAAGTCTTTGGCATCATTATACAGGAATATAAACAATAAATTTTCTTTAATTTATGTATGTAATGATATTTCTAAGATTACCAATCTGCGAAAAAATCCTAAACCAGAAATTGTTTTAAAACATGAATGTAATTGACATTTTTCACGAAATATACCGTGAGGAAACCCTTTGGAATTACAAAATCAATAATGCAAATGGGAGCTTAATTGACTACGACATAGCTTCCCACGAAAACCGAATAAATTACAAAACAACATCTCTCTATCAGGCCTCACTCACAAACAATATATGCAATTTGAACCGTTAATAAATGCCAGCAGAGACACACAACCCAGTCCCAGTGACTCTTACAAGCCTCACGTTAAGAAGTGGTTATAAAACATTTACCTACCACTGATTACCTGAATAGTTTCGAAACTAATCAAAACTGATATAACTTGTTCAGTTTGATAAATGGCAAATCACGCAAAGTAGATCTCGGGGTTTATGGGTTGATTAACTACAAGTTGAATTGTTAACAGTCAAAACATCAGTAGAGCTGCAAACTTTCGATATACCAATAATTTTGTATAGATAATGGCACGGAAACCTTCGTGCGCGAGTCCGACTCTTACTTAGCCGCTTTTGAAAAGATTAGTACTGTTTATAATATGCAGCGCAGGTGCATGAATCGACATGACAAACCATCGCGTAGCCAATGCCATCCTTCAGTCCGCCAAAGAGTCTCAAAAATATTGCGTAGTTATTCAACAGAGTCATAAAAGTACCTAGGTACATTCTTAAGTTCTAAACAAGTTCTTTCAAATTTTGCCTATTATGTTTCATACACATGCGCCAATCCTCTTTATGTTAACATATACGAAGGTTTCCACAACACAGGCTAGACCTAGCGTGGAGACCACAGTAAACTGTTTGTATATGTCACCTTTTTATTAATAAAGAACTTTTTACTTTTACTTTTTTACTTTTTACTATGGTAGTCAAGTAAAAATAGCATTTCAATGATATGACCTACGTAATTTAACTCGGCGCCTCGCGCGATTCGATCTTCTTCGCGAGAGACGCTTATTTAATTTGCGCGGGTATACCAATGAAGCAATACCACTCGCTAACGGTGAAGAAAAACATCCTGAGGAAACGTAAGTGTCTGAGCTATTAACATACCTAAGCGCTTGAAATCGCCAATCCACGCTGGGCACGCGTGGTGATTAAGCCCATACTATCTCCTCGGGAGAAGGCCTGTGCCCTACAGTGGGACGTATATAGGCTGCTTATGTATGTATGTATGTATACCATTGAAAAGCGGTGGGCACGCGTGGCGATTAAACCCGTACTATCTCTCTGAGAGAAGGCCTGTGCCCTACAGTGGGACGTATATAGGCTGCTTATGATACCATTGGAATGACATTGTACTGCTATTACTTAGTAGAATACCAAATACGTATAGAGGCAAATAGCAGATATGGTCGTGCTTATATAGTTTTATTGAAAAACTATGTATGTATAAACTCTAGGGCCTAGTCCGTCTTGCACGATACGTTTGCCGGCATCTATAGCGATTGGCGTGTCATGGTGAAAGTTTGCCGTTATCCGTGTTGACATGGCCCCGCACTTTCACTCCAGCCTCAGAAGGATAACCTTGGCTTACGGCCACCGCCACGTAACATGTTGTCATTTTAGGCTGTTCACATTCAGTCCGCGTTATGTAACGTTGGATAATTTCACTTTAATTCATGCCAGCCTTTGGCTTTCACGTTTCATCGACTTCGCTTTCGTGACTTAATGTCCAGAGCAAGATAACCTACGAGTAAGTATACAATAATACCATCACAAGCATTGGTTAAGATAATCACTGCCTAGGTATAGAGAATAACTGAAAAAAAAACTTACATAACAAATCGATTCCACTAAAACATTCTTAAGACGGAGTTAAATCCCGTTTATAACTGGAACATAATTTGTAAACAAAAATCTCATTCATTATTTTGGCTCTAACCCCTCCATAACGTAACTTTTATCTGCCCGATAAGTTTATATTATAGCACAGATTAGACTGTCAACCTTGTGGTTTTTACATGTCAGAGGAACTTCGTGGTGGTCGTTCATTTTCCGTGAATCAACATGCTGTTGATAATAACAAGCTGCATGTCGGGAAATAGGTAATTTGTATCTAACAAATAAAAAATTATCGGAGACTTGGTCACAGACTATACATTATTGTTGCATCGTTCGAGAAACAAAAGTTCTTCAAATAAATCTTTTACTGCATTTATCAGCGTCCAGCTAGAACTTTTAGTAAATCATAAAAGGTTAAAATGCTCACTTAAGTTATACAGCGTGTAACATTGAACCTGTTTACACAATTCTTTTTTATACAACTTCCAAAATTGGGTTTTATTTCAATGAAGCGGAAAAATAAAGAACAGACTTACTTATTTACTTATCGTGCTGATTCGTTGAAAGGTTAGAGTGGTAATGCGAAAATCAAAGAATAAATCAAAGAAATCAAAGAATGGGCGAAATTTTGAATTTAAAAATGATAAAGAATAAAATGAAAGATGAAGTAAAAAAGAAACCTGTAAGTAAGTACCTACCGCTGACCTTGCCTTAAATTGTTTCTATGGATTTTTTTATTCATAGTCTCTATACATCATCTCTCAATGAGATTCTATGAATAAATCTTTGAAATAATCTCAATGAGAGATTTTTTCAAAGATTTATTCATAGAATCTCATTGAGAGATTACATAAATAAATGACCTCTCCACGTGTACCACATAAGATTTGATCTCTAGAAATAAGAAACATGGTTCTGCAAACTGTGATCACTGAGTGTGGAAAATAATTATTATGAATTATGCCAACTAAGTAGGTAACACTTCAATATGATTAATTACGCCCTATGCTACCTACCATTACACGCAATTAGTTTTCGTCATCATCATCATAATCAGCCATTTGACGCCCACTGCTGGGCATAGGCCCCTCTCATGGTTTTCCTAACCATGAAGGGTTTTGCCATAATCGCCACGCTTGGCAGGCGGGTTGGCGATCGCAGTATGCGGTTGGAATCTCAGGAAGACACTGCTGCTCGTCTCCTAGTAATGTTTCTCCTTAGTCGCCTTCTACGACATCCACGGAAGGAAATGGAGTGACGCTATTCTTAATCCGGCGCCACGCAGAACATTTAGTTTTACACAGAACAATTAGTTTTACACTTCAGCTATATTTGATTGAACTACTAAACATCAGTAATTACTAAACATCAGTAATAACAGTGTGTTTTTTAGTCTATTAAATTGTGTCTATCCACTTAAATTTTATCAATAAGGTGACTTTGAAATTGTGAGTAACAATTTAGGTAGACACTAACTATATCATATGGCACTTTTGACTAGATTGCAAAAACATTAAAAAATATATATTTTTTTATGCCTCGCGACACCGATTAGATTAGATACGTAACATGTATGTATTTAAAATAACCGGCCAAGTGCAAGTCGGACTCGCGCACGAAGGGTTCCGTACCATTATTTATACAACATTAGACAAAGGTTGAATTTGAGAACAGCGTCATCTTTAGAAACCAACAAGAAGCGTTTAACATTGACATTTAACGTAATGGCATCGGCGCTGTGAAAGTTACATAGATGGCTGCTAGATGGCGAGCGCTGTCTTTAGACAACGTTTGTTATATGGGAGCCCCCCTTAAATTAAATATTTATTTATTATTTATTCCGTTTTTAGTATTTTTTGTTATAGCGACAACACAAAATACATCATCTGTAAAAAAATTAACTGCTTAGCTACCACGGTTCATGAGATACAGCCTGGTGACAGACAGACGGACAGACGGACAGACAGACCGACGGACAGTTAAGTGATAGTAATAGGGTCCCGTTTTGCACCCTTCGGGTACGGAACCCTGGAAAGTGTTCGTTTATCTTCGCATTCCTTCTTCATGCATCCCACCAATTTTGAAAGCTGGGAAACTTTTTATTTAGCTAAAGATCTGATTAAACACGATTCGATTTTTCTATAGAAATACCTACCTTCACCGATGAAAAACAGTTTTATATACCTACCGACACATAAAACTGTTTTTCGTCGACCGACGACAATGATGATGACGATTATAATGATGTTTCGACTCTCAATGCATCATTTCCTGTGGTTCAAGAGTCTTTAAGACTCGAAGAGTCTACCGTGGACAAAATTCTTCAGCCAGGAACATCAAAACGATGAAAAATATTTAAAAAAAACTGACTGCCTTTTATCGTAATTTTTTGCTACACAGAAAATATTTTTTTAATAAATCTCATGTGTTTGATTCATAAATTGGCAGGTTTATTTTGTATCGCTATAATTCTCTAAGCAACCTTTTTTGTTCAACACGAATTTTGACGTGTGGATACAACCATGCGAGCGGTTAATCAAAACTGGGCACAATGTAAAGGACCTTAATTGTAGATCGTAAAAAAGCAACGAAAAAGTATTATATCAAAATTTTCGTATATCAACGGAGAACTATGTTTTTGTAAAAAAAAAACTGAATTTAACCCTTTTTCAAGATGGCGGAAAATGCATATATAATCTTGTTCCCCGCTTTTTTAGGCCCCACGTAATACTCAAAATTTATCCTTCTAGGTTTACATGCATTTCCAAATGGACTACTAAAGTTAATGTGACATTTATTGGAACAAATTAACACATCACCAGAAAAAAAAGACATAACAAGTAACACAAACACTTATTTAAATATTATAAAAGCAATTATTTGTCACACATACATTTTGCAGCTAAGGAGTAAACTAAATATTAAATTAAACTAATCAAATATACCGCCCCGGGACACGCCTGATCCAAAAGTTCCGATGACGCTAGCAGCGTTCCCCCGCTGCACCGCCAGGGAAATCCTCTGCATCAGGTATGCCCCGGAACGATGGTCATACCCACGACTCCTCAGGTGCCGACCGATTTCCCTGACAAAAACTCTTCCCTCATCCACCCATACTCCCATTGTTTCCACAGCCAGTGGACGAACAAATAATGAAGGATAAGCTGGCTATATTTCCTTATCTTAAGTTTAGCCGCCGCTTCAGCAGCGGCACCCGTAGATGTAGCTGTCAAACTTGGACTACTTGACATTTGGCGAATTGGACATTATCCGAGTAAAAGGGCTTCCCCACCACGCTACCACAGCCCACACACCCGTCGGGTCTTTACGTCCTTCGTTCTCCTCAATGTCTGTTTCCCGCAAGTCTGTTTTTTGCGAGGTTGACAAGCTACAGGAATAGTGTATTTATTCTCTATTTTTCGAGACCAATGTATTTTTGTTTTATATTATCATGGCTTTAAACAAAAAATGTAGAGAAAAACTGAAAAAAAGATAGGTAATTAGGTCTTTTCCGCGATGACTGGGTATTATTCAGCGATTAACGGGCAAGCAGCCAGACTTCCGATTACCTGCTTTGAATCTTCGTCCAATAAATCTTCTGTTATCTCCGTTCCTCTCATAAAATACATGTATTATTAGTTTATATAGGCTACGATTATTCTCCCATCTAAACTTAAATTGTTATGTAGTTGGGTGACATTGCAGCAAAAATAAAAAAGTTGACTGGTTATCAATTGTACGATGTTCAACCTATGACTTTAATAATAAATTGTATGTTTCATAATAATCGTAATACTTAGGTTTGTGAATCATAGGTACATTTACATCTGGCGTTCAGTATGGCGTTCAGTGTGTTCTGATACCCGATTTCGGACGGGTCCCTTTTCAGATATCTCATCGGGTAGACCAGATAATGGAGTCTAATGTGGGCCATACCATAAAAAAAAACTTGCTTGTAATTTCTAGACTGTAGTACCTGGAAATAAATTTTAATATTTTCAGTTTCCTACAGTCAAGTCTACAGCTATTAATGGGTTTTAATTTTTCTTATTGTATTTATCTTTCCAGTATCATGCCAAGGCCCGATCGGATTCAGCTTGCCGGCTATAATGCACGTGGACCGCAACTGGTTCGCGTTGCCAAGCGACCCCATCGGGACTGTGGTGACGAGGGTCCATCGGGAAAAGACCGCCGACCACCAACCCGTCACCTACGGCCTGGAGACGAGCGGGCCCCCTGTCCCCTTCCGCATAGACCCCCAGACCGGCGTTGTCACTGTCAACGATACCCTCATTGACAAGGTAAATCATCATAATTATCGTCATCATCATAATTTTCATCAAGATCATCTGGGCCCTGTTTAAGAAGAAGAAGAAGAAAGACATTTATTATACCAACAAGATACATCACAGGAACAAAATAAGCAGATAAATAACATAATATGCACAACAACAGAAAGAAAACTAAGTACACAACAGACAAAACGAATAAATAAAACAGGTCCATAGATGTGCCTGTGTACAATAGATGTGGTCTATGTACCCACTAACCGCACCGTCCAGTTTTTTGGGTGCCACTAGGTAATATATAGATACATATAATCACGAAAATTATCACGATTATCTATTCATTAGTCGCTGTGTGCATGCAGTGACTAATGAATGTTAATGAAGCGAAAGTGGTTTGTCAGGATCGTGGCAAGTGGCGAACCGTGATCTCTGCCTACCCCTCTGGCATACAGGCACTTGAGTTTATATACGTATCGCTTATCCGGAAAAACAACGTAGTAATTAATTAGCCGTATTCAGCCAAATTAGCCGTACCCTTCAGATGACTGCTTTGATAAGCAGTGTTGCAAAAAAGTACTAACATAATATTATCATTAAAAACCTATCTTCTTATAAGTATTCTACCGCAAGAAATGTATCTGTAATATCACTGATTCACCCCCGGTTTCTCGTACACCAGCAGTCTGCTAGTTGTTTCTCAATTAATGTTATGCAGTCACTTGAGGACCCCACACGAACATTTATTAAGTTTTAATTTAGTTACCATGACTTTTGTCACATATTACTGTAAACTAAATCGCAAAATAACTTTGTAACTCTTCATAAATTACTCAATACCCAATCTCACCTTTAACTTACTCATAAGAAAGTACTTAGTGAGATATATTTATGGAAGCATGAATAGATCATATTTGTATCATGTAAGTTTACAATAAGTTCCATATTTCTGTAATATCTCAGTATTAAATAAATAAAATAACAAAAAAGTACATTTCAATTTGCAAATCTAACAGGAGAAAATTTTGTCGATAGTTGTAAAGAAACAAGAATGAATCCCTATTTAATGCATAATGCGTCATTTGACTGAAATTAATAGAGATTGGATTGTATCGGTGTTATCCTCCCTTTAATATAATAATAGGGGTAGGAAAAAAGGAAAAAAGTTTCATTCGAAAACCTCAAACCATGAAGATTCTATGTCAATTCAAAGAACCTATTGCAATAAAACGGCAATTTCATACTTTAACCCCTAATATTATAACACAATATAAAACTATTTTCACACCTGCTATTCAGAAAAGATCCCTTGATTCCCTCAAATGAGGGATCAAAGTTGTACTTTTCTTCCCTGATATTCTAGTTTTTTTTTATTGCCCTCAGCATGATCCGTGTGCAGATTTTCACAAAATGTAATTCCAATTCGATTTTTATTTTGTTGCAATCGATCATAATTGTCTTCCACGGCACATAAATATTTTTTCCTTATAGCAGGTGTGAAAAGCAGTATGTGTCACTCGGTAGGAAAATTATTTCCGTCTTGGGCGTAAACACTGCAGAATTGAACGCTTCACTCAGGATTCAATATACCGCCCTCGCCGTAAATATATCATTTTGCTCCCTTGAGACACAATCTACTATTGTAATTCTTTCTCTAGGTTGTGCCATGAAGTGTACTTACGTAGCAATTTTTTCAAGTGCGTCATTTGATTGTTCCGTCATCCTTCGTTGTTCCGCATGAGTGGTATGTTTCCAATTTCATAAAAATGTCACTATAGCGTTTGAGCGGTTAAGTCTGTCTAATGTCGATAGGAGTAGTGTAAGTAAGGTAGAATAACCCCATTGAGTAACACCGAACCTTTCTCAAACACCCAGTATAAATCAAAGGTATAAAAAAAAGGTCAACTTACGTCTAAAACTGTTTTCGATAAGACCTGTTGAATATCAACATTGAAAAAAATTCAACACAAATTATTTCAATTGCACAGCGAGGCGTATTTGACATTTTAGGACCTATAGTGATTTAAATACATTAGGAATATCTTTGTCCTCGATGTTTACTTAGGCTTATTTGTATGCCAACCCGTTATATATTTCTTTTTGCAGGAAAACAGCACATATTTCCTGTGGGTGACGGCGTACGACGGATCGATACCGCAAAGGCTGGAGGTGTTGGCCAGGATAACAGATAATTTGGGTCAGAGACCAAAATTCCCTCATCCACCGCCTTTCTCACTGCCCAAGTACCCACATTTCCCTACGAACCCGCTGCCACCTAAGTTTCCAGGAATCACGCAAAGAACTACCAAAGTCACTGAAGTTTACGAAGAAGACGAGAACGATGTACCTGAGATAGTAACTACTTCAACGAAGAATCCACCAAAAAAGCAAGACGATGCGCCAACGGTTGAAGATAAGGTCGCTACAGAGAAAACGATAAATAACTCTTCTGGTACGGCAGAAGGTAATGACGTACCACTGGCGGTCATACCTTTAGTGGCCATCGGTGGCCTGGTGGTCATCGTCGCAGTCGTCATACTATTTGTCTGGAAAAAGAACACCAGCACCAAATCTAAAAGCAAGAAGGAAGATATGGTAAGCTGACTTCGTTTTTACAATAACACTTCCGTTACCTTTGACGAACGAGTAATAACGATAATCGTGGCAAACAACCGTTATGTCGAATCAAGTCTGAAATAAGAGCGTTTTTTTTGGATGGAGTTCTTATTTCAAAACCCTTAGAGCCGAAACGTCGTCGGATCGATTAGTTTCGACGAAAAACTGAAAAACAGATCTAAGATTCCTGTTTGTGTTTGATGTTATTTTTGCGAAGGTGGTAACGCCCCGGTGGAATGTCGTCGCATTCATGAGGTCTTTTGTTCGATACTGGCATGAATTGGTTTTCTAAGTTACGTACAGTTATGAATTATTTGTAATCGCAATAACACTGCAAATAATTCATAACTGTACGTAACTTAGAGCTAGTGAGCTCTGAAGGAAAACCTCTGAGGAAACCTCGAAACGAAATGCTTGGTGGTGACAAAATCACGCAATGGCCGATTTTACATTGAACTATAAAAGGAATGACATCACATCAACAGCCGGTATTTTCATACATTTAAGGCCGTTGCGTCAACTTTTTGTGAACGTACGAGAATCAATACTAGTCGCACGATATCTTGTAGTTACGGTCATGTAGTTATACACTATACGGATGTAATCGGAATTACTTGTTAGATTTTAATTCCCAACGTCAACATTTTTGGCAACTTAACAGCTGCCACGGTCATGGGTAGACTGAAGTAGCGAGTACGGTCAATTACTATAGTGAGATCTACCGCGATCAGACCAGTTCAATGTTTAAAGGTATGTATAGGCATCGGGAGTCATTAAAATATTTTAAGGGTTGTTGTCCAATGTAAAACCGGTCAATGGGATTACTGACGGTCACTTGATAGTCTACCACGCTGTCCACAGAGCAAGGACTCAAACGGCACCGTGCTTCAGGACGCGGCGCTCAACATGTGGGAGCGGCCGCGCGCCTACTCCAACCGATACGAGTCCTGGGACAACAACCACTTGCAGGTCAGTTGCCTCGAGTCCTTGTTCTGTGTTCGTCTGTGAAATCTAAATTTGGATTTGATAGTAAACTTGGCAACGTGACGGTAGAACGCTGGTCGCCTATTCGAGAGGGCGTCGGTTCGAATCCCGGCATGTAGCAATGACTTTGTTTTCTGAACACCAATGACTTTGTCTTCTGAACTACGTAAATTTGTTGTAGCAATACCTCTCGCAAGCGTTGAAGGAAAAAATCGTGCGGGAACCCGAGTTTCGGAAATGTTCACACGTTGCTGCTTGAAATCGCTTGAATTTGTATGAAGATGAACCACTTAGAAACACACTTACCCTATGCCACATACCCCACGCATCACTGCATCATCCGACCTGCCTTGCCAGATCGGCGTATAGAGACGAAAGGGATATCGCTGCGCTGTCCCACGCGTAAGCGTGGTTCTAGATCTTACGCGTCAGTCACGTTAAGAACATCGAGGCATGAGTGTTTTTTAGAAATTGGAGAGGAACAACTTCGTGATTGGTTAGGCGACATTATGTCATTTATAATATAAAAACCCACCAAATGCATGTCGGACTCGCGCACGAAGCGTTCCGTACCATTATCTATGCAACACAAAGATCGAGAAAAAACGTCAAAAAATCACGTTGGTTGTATGGGAGACCCCCTTAACTATTTATTTTATACCGTTTTTAGTATTTCTTGCTATAGCGGCAACAGAAATACATTATCTGTGAAAATTTCAACTGCCTAGCTATCACAGTTCACAGCCTGGTGACAGACAGACTGACAGACAGACGGACAGACAGACAGAAAGACGGACAGTGACCTAAAATGCATTAAATATCATGATACTCTTCCCGTCTATTTTTTTTATTTTGATGGCACATTATATTCATTCAAAAATCAATAAATAACTCAATACATGGTTCTCAAACTCATTCTCAAAATCAGACAATATAGGTATTTTACGGAATTCTAGTGCACCTCAAGAAGTGAAAACAGCGTCTGATGCTAATTCGCATCGCGTACGTGGGACTACTAGGGTGAACACCGACCATCCCTACCACGTTGCGTCTTGTACGGGGCGTACGTACCGGCTCAGTGTGGATCTACTTTGAGCGATGCAATGCATGAATTACTAATATGCATTCCATACCACGTGATCAGATTTCATTACTTCTTTTTTTGTTGCAAAGGGGGAACCTCAGAGGTCGAAATCCATCAGAAACATGAAACTCCTCATCGAACTCGTGAATTTCTAAAGGCATCACGGCATTATGGAGACAACCATAAAAAATACAGTCAGCGCCACCTAGTGTTACAATTAGCGAATAGTCTCTGCTTAGTGCTTATTTTGAAGGTGTATTTTTTGTCTTTATTGAATTCTTGTCTCACAGTTGGCCGAAGAGACCACGATCAACGAGAAGGAGGAGCCGAGAGACGAGTGGGAGTTCCCCCGACATCGCCTGCGCATCTTCAACATTGTAGGCGAGGGCGCGTTCGGCCAGGTGTGGCGCGCGCAGGCCGTCGACATCGACGGTAAATACAGCGTAATACACGATATATTATTTTATTGGTTTATTTCCAGAAGCCTATTTCATAGAACTACAATCATGGTTTACAATTTGATGTCTATTGCAATGTCGATTAATTGACAGATTGACAAGTAGTATTACTCGGCTACGCAATGTACATCGAATTGCCATAATGAACAAAGCATTGTAGTTTTATGAAACGCGTCCCAGGGGCACTAAGGCCGTACCGACCCGTCTCCAACTCCTTTTTTTGTTTGTCCTAAATGCTCGCTCGGTCCACTCGAACATAAATTTGCGCTTTAGAGTTCAATGTTTCGCAAACGGACCCTGAAATCGAGAAATGGTTTTCATACATCCAAAATATTAAACTTTAAATCCATCCAAATCGTGGTGCCTTGTTATAAGAAATGTAAAATGTTCTTTTTATTTTATTAAATAGAAAAAGAAGAAGAAAGACATTTATTATACCAACAAGATACATCACAGAAACAAAATAAGCACACAAATAACATAATATGCACAACAACAGTAAGAAAACTAAATAAACAACAGACAAAACGAATAAATACAACAGGACTATAGATGTAGCCTGTGGTGTATTACGTTGCCACAAAAGGCAGCTCCCTCAGCGCTGATTTTCAGTCAGTAACCCATAATTGTACTACGGAGTGCGTGCCGTGGTGCAGTTAAAGAATTAAGTCAAATTCAATAACATACATACAATAATGTAAAAAAAAATATCGTCATAAAATACTTACATACATTATTAGTTTTAAATTAATATGTGTGAAATATAGAGGAACACCATAATAAACTAAATTTAATAAGTAAATATAAGTGAAGTAATAAGGAGAAGAGAGGAGAGGAGAGGAGAGGAGAGATAGGAGGATACACACCAAAGTAAATAAATACAAAGTAAATACATGCCCGACATTACGCAATGGTGGCCTATGATTTAATTGATGCGATTACATAGTCGGTCATTTTAATAAATAGTAAAAGTAGAAGTAAAAGTAAATCAGAGTCAGAAGCGGCGAAAAATCGGGCGGGATAGTCTCTGCTGTTCAAGCAAATATACCTTGAGCTTGTGCCCAAAGGCATACCTACTGGAAGCGTCACGGACTGGGGGAGGTATATCATTCCAGCACTTGGACGCCGCAAAACGGAAACTACCTCGAAAAGCCATCGTACGGTGCACAGGGATGATAATCCTATCCTTGTGAACTATGCGTTGTCTCGACAAAAACTCAAGTTTCCTGTATAGGTAATAGGGTGTCGTGTTACAAATACATACATAACGATGCTCCACGCTATGGGGTAGACGAGAAAAATATCATCTCTAACTTAGATGTACGGGAGGCACCATATTTTTTTTTAAAGATTTTATTCTCCCATTTTGTCGGCGAAATAGTGATTATAGTTATCTAAAGCTTCGGTCACACACAGCGACTAGTCGCGGCGAGTGCACTCACCGCGATTTCTAGACGCAGCGATAATTCGCTGCCTGCCTTTCACACACAGCGAGTTCTACACGAGAATTTCGATTGTCAGTACGCATTCACTGCGAGTAAAATTAAACATGCTCAATTATAGTCGCGGCGACTTTAACTCGCGGCAAGTGAATCTACTCGCAGCGATTAGCCTGTCACACACAGCGAATAGTTCGTGCGAGTAGGCACTCGCAGCGATTGAGCGATTTTTCAGCTTCATAAGACTAATTCTCGCTAAGTCGCGGACAGATAGAAAATCAAACAGACAGACAGACGGACTAACTAACGGGCATCTGTCCGTCTGTTTGATCCGATTTCCAGGCAAAATTTTATGGATATACTAGTTTATTCGGGTCAAGCGATAGTTTTGAAACCTATCCCAGGTGATTTCCACTTGCCTAGGCGCGTGGCCCATTGACAATTGACAAGGGAGGATGTGGAGTCTGTGGGTCGCCTGACTGAAAGTTATTCCAAGGTTCGAGTCCGCTTTAATCCTCATAAGCACCAGTGATTGGCAAGCTTGCGTAGGGATGTCTTTCGACCACCCTTCCAAATTCCGCTAGAGACCATTTTATTAGTTTAGGACCACGTTACGTGTAGGAACCTAGGTATGTACGTTGGATGCTATCGGATGTGTGTTCATATAAGTTAGTAGAAATCAATATAGATCCTATATCCTATAAATAAGGCTTTCGTAGGTACTATACATTATTCATATTTTTGCAGATAAACTTGTAATCTTATCGGAAGAGTCATACCAGGTGTTTAATATAGATAAGTATTCCTGCAATCCCTGAAACAACATGAAGAACACAAACTCCTTGTAATAAAATAATTAGGATTTTATTACAAAGAGTTGGTGTTTTTCAACAATTTTTATTCTAAGATTTTTTCTTAGATTTATATTATTATTTTTGAAATATCAGTGCGGTTGGTAGGCTAGTTAGTGGGTGGGTGCGATTCCCAGTGTAACTATAACTTTGTTTTCTAAGTTATGTACATTTGTGAAGTTATAGTAGCAATACCACTCACTAATGGTGAAGAAAAACATCGTGAGGAAACCAGAGTGTCTGAGCTATTCACATACCTCAGCGCTTAAAATCGCCAATCCGAGGTGGGTACGCGTGGTGATTAAGCCTTACTCTCTCTCTCTATGAGAAAAGGCCTGTGCTACAGAGGGGCGTATATAGGCTGCTTATGATATAATTTTATTGAATTCGCCTTTTACACGCTCTACCAATGTCGCTTTCAGTACATGATTATCTTACAGAAAAGAACGTCCATTCTGTTTACCACCTATGGTTTTAAGCAGCAAACCGTAAACATTCATAAAAAAATATTTATTTATTTAATACGGAGATATTACAGAAACATGCCACTTATTCTATTCTTATTGAAATAAGAAACTGAATTAAAAAATAACCAACAACCCGACTGCTGGACTATGCTGGACATTAACTACCAAGCAAGTGGGACCACTCTAGATACCTCGCAACGAGTAACAATGTTGAATTTGGGTCCCGACTGCTGAACATTAATTACTAAGAGGCGTTTTTAATTAAGTTTTTTATTTTTTTCATTTCAATGATATTTTTGTTGAATTTATGATGATTTTATATAGCCTATGAAACTTGCGCAACCACAGCGCTTCGATTTATTTGTCAAAATCTAGCGATTGCTTAAGGAGTTATGGGGGAACATAGAATCGAACATACTTACATACAATCCAAATACATTACCCTCCACTGGCTCCGCCGCAGTCAGGTAATAAAAGAAAATCGAAAAAAAAAGCAAAAGCTTTTCTATAAAAGTTTTGCTAAATTATATTTTATACTCTAATCCACATATTTCAGGAATTGTAAATTTTAGAAATAATCCTGTATAATTTGATATTTTACTATGCTAATTGTTGTTATAGGCTAGGCCGTTGCCTAGGTAACCCTATATTTTCTAAAAGATCGCAGGTAGGTCACATGGAGGACTTTTGATTCCGCCTAAATCGGCATTTGGAAGGGCATACATAACTAGGTTGTTAAAAATTTTAAAATAAAAAAAGGAAAATATCAATTTATTTTTGGATACTATATTTCGGCATATATTTAAGCCTTTCCCCATGCACTGTATATAAAACGCTTTGGTTCGAAATAACATAACCTACTAGATATCTGACAAAAGGATTCAGTTATATACTTACTTACTAGGAGGCAAGCCCCCTACGTGCTTACGCGTAAATAGAAAATTAAACTTAAATAAAAAAAGCGACTCGAGAATCGACTCGATCTAAGGCGAAAATCGAAAATCGGCTTGACATTTTGGCCGCAATTTGTAAATTTCCTACAACTTTCTCATAGATAGGTACATCATTTTACGTAGGAGCGATAGTTTCCGGGAAAACATAAAGATGACGAACCAGTGAGTGAGTGAGCAATTATTTCGGGTCCAACTTACCCTTTGGGTACGGAACCCTATTACTAAGACTCCATTGTCCGTCCGTCCGTCCGTCCGTCTGTCACCAGGCTGTATCTCACGAACCGTGATAGTTAGACAGTTATTATGTTGCCGCTATAGCAACAAATCATCATTATCATCATCATTCAGCCACAAGGAGTCCACCGCTGGACATAGGCCTCCTCCATGGATTTCCAAAAAGACCGGTTGAAAGCGGCCTGCATCCAGCGTCTTCCTGCCACTTGGATGAGGTCATCTGTCCATCTTGTGGCTGGTCGTCCTACAAACACAGAATAAAATTAACATTTTAGAGGGGCTCCCGTACAGCAAACGTGATTTTTTTTGCCGTTTTTTGCAACGGCAACAGGTAGACGCTTGAAATATTCAAATATTGTATAGATAATGGTACGGAACCCTTCGTGCGCGATTCCAACTGGCACTTGGCCGGTTTTATTATATGCTTGCTTATATCCAAGGGTAACAAGTTTTCGGGTATTACACGTTACTGTTACACGATCCTTTTTCGACCTTTTCATAAAAGCAATTTGATATTTTCCAAGGCGCTGTGGGTTGTACTTAGTTGGTTGACGATATATATAAGATATAGGTTACATGCACAGTCTTAAGATGCCTAAAGAATCGGAAGTACTTTCTAGTTCAAGTAGATCAAACTTTTTTAATCATTGTAGATCCTATCTAAACACACCAACGCGATGGCGGTGGCGGTGGCGCATGGCGGTCCGTAAGAGTGGTTTCGCGCTACATCCAATTCGAATCTGATCCGAATCCGTGAAAATATGGATCTAGAAATCTCGGACCAAATTCGGATATTGCTTACGCACTAGTCCAATCTCTGATCTAAATCCAAGCAGTTCAGGGGCCACGCATACGCCCACACAGCAGATTCGCGCGTTCATATCGTTGATCATGAGTCCTTTCAATCGGCGTCAATTTCTGGCATTGATATTGTACGTACTAAACTGGATGCGCCGCGCCCCCCGCCCCTGCCACATACCCCACCGCCCCACTGCCCCTCTGCTCGTTCGCAGCATGGATTCGGTTCGGACGCGGTGCGCGAGCGTTCATACAAAAAATTCTATGGCTACTTCAGTCCGTCAATAATCTTATCCGAAATGGAGATTCACGGATGATGGAAGCCGGATTTAGTGCGTAAACTACGATAGAAATATTTCTACGACTACTTCACACCGTAATTTCACGCGCTCGGATCGGATTCGGATCGGTTGTAGTGCGAAACCGCTCTAACTGCCGTAAACTATTAATGTATCGACCGCCACCGCCACCGCGTTGGTGTGTGTTATCCATAATTGGTAAACTTATGATCCGTATGGCGCCGGATTAAGAATAGCGTCACTCCATTTCCTTCCGTGGATGTCGTAGAAGGCGACTAAGGAAATCAATTACCTACCAGGAGACGGGCAGCAGCGTCTTCCTGAGATTCCAACCGCATACTGCGATCGTTAACCCGCCTGCCAAGCGTGTCGATTATGGCAAAAGCCCTCATGGTTATGAAAACCACGAAGGAGGCCTATGTCCTTCAGTGGGCGTCAAGTGGCTGATGATGATGATGAAACTTATGATGAATGTGGTACAATGAGTTGCAGAAAAGTAAAATTAGGGATTTTTTTATATATTTTGGTGTCCTATACTTAGATTCTGGTAAAGACAACAAGCTACTAAAATTATGTACTTCTTCCTTCATGTTTCTTCATTAAAAACTTAGTACATGAAAATTATAACATGTCTAAAATGTCCGTAACTTTATAACCTAGCCTCGGGCCACTTTTGTCAAAGTTTACTTATCTTTTAGTCTAATTAACTTTACGATAATTAAATATGTAACAATGCACGTGAGAGACGTATACCAGACACATTAGCAGCCTTTTAGTTAACAGCTATATTATTCTAATTAACACAAAAGACGCAAGGCATTATTGTCGCTATAGGAAGGCGAAACAGTCTACGGAACTTCCTAACCTAAACTAGGCTAAGGTAACTTTGCATTTAATTGTTATGTTGTATTTATAATTAGGTTAAAGTTTTAGTACTTGTATGGGCCTAGTTCCCATACAAGTACTAAAACTTTACTTTAATTTTACTTGTAAGTAAAAGTCTAAATAGATGGTATGTTTAATTACTAATTTGTTTAATTATGTTTGTGATGTCGTTGTTACTGGTTCCCACGACACAGGGTATCTAGGATACCAGTAGCAATGTATGTGCCTGTATGTAAATGTTATGTTAAAGTTATCTTATGTAATTACATAACAGAGGCTTTAAAACCACCCTGATTTCAGCGTGTATTGTCACTTATGTTATAACTGACTTTTCATGTATCTGTCCGAGCAAAAACACCTTGGTGCCTGGTTTACATTACTAAGAAGTGAGGGCGTTAGTATCAGTTGAACTCAAACGGTGGGTGCATTAATTTACTACAACGGTTCCATGACGTTTCAGAATGTGAAAAACTAACAAACAAACCTATTTTACGGAACCACGTATCCAATAAATAAAAGATTTGACCTAAAAATCAAAATCCAAATTAAAGTAACACAGAAATTGAGATTTTTTCTGTTTATTTTGTTTCTGTGATGTGTCTTGTTGGTATAATAAATGTATTTCTTTCCTTCTTAACTGTGGTACAGTATATGCAAGGTACACTGTACAACTAAAGTCAATAGATTATTAATATACGAACCCAGGAGGGGTTATCGTTTGATATTAGGATTTTACTTCACAAAGTAATTGTTAATGGAATTTGTACGAACTTTTTCTTTTAGTTTTTTGGTAGATTTTGGTAGACTTGCTAACTTGTAAAGTCTACTTAGCCGTGATACTTTTCTTTTAAACTTCAATATTACGTGCTACTGCCCTGAATGGAAAAATGTTTTTTCTTCACCTACAATATTTTTGATTGACCGATTCAATGATAATACACTATGGGGTAAACGAGAAAAAATAATCACCCTAATTTAGGTGTAATGGAGGTACTAATAATACTTGAATATTGTAATGTTTTTCGTTATTAGATTTACTAAATCATCTTGGAACAATAAAATAAAAGTTTTTCCGCCACTAGCAAATAACAGGAATAGCAGAAATGAAATTGTAGGAAAGAGACATAATTTAATGAATGTTCGACAATCATACAGGAAATATATTATAAAAGCCTCAAAGAGGAAGTATGTGATAAAAATCTCAAAGAAGAGAAAAAGGATGCTTAAGCGCTTTGTTTTAAGCAGTTTATAAAACCATCCTATGCTTCAGACTTTGAAAGTAGGTACTATCGATACTATTTGTTATGTAGATTGTGTAAGTTATATAAGGATTGTTACCAAGAGCTTGCCAATAAACTGCATTAGCAGTTTGGCAAACTAATGAAATTGTGGTTTTTCTTGTTTTATTGAGAATAAAATATCATCGTCATCATCATCATCATCAGCCATTTGACGCCCACTGCGGGACTTGGTTTTCATAACCATGAGGGGTTTTGCCGTAATCGCCACGCTTGGCAGGCGGGTTGGCAATCGCAGTATGCGGTTGGAACCTCAGGAAGACGCTACTGCCCGTCTCCTGGTAATTGATTTCCTTAGTCGCCTTCTACGTCATCCACAGAAGGAAATGGAGTGACGTTATTCTTAATCCGGCGCCACACGGAATAAAATATATATAAAAAAAAACCTTCACGTTAAAAAGTCACCCATATCACAACTAAATTTATAGAGAGCACATGCTAATGTGCTGTCGAATGTACGAAACCCTTAGCAGGCGAATTTCGCACACACTAGGCTGTTTTTCAAGATCAAACATAAATAATTCTATTCAGGCCTCTTATCCCTTCAACGCCACGAAACGTAATGGAGACCAAATTACCTAGGCCTAAATTATTTGTTTACTTTTCAGGTAAAAAAGGCGAGCAGACGGTCGCGGTGAAAACGCTCAAAGAAAACGCTTCAGAAAAAGAAAAGTCTGATCTGCTTCAAGAATTGGCTGTGATGAAAGGTCTGGGCACCCACCCCAATGTGGTTAGACTTATTGGATGTTGCACGGAGAAAGTAAGGAATTATTTTTATTTTATTAGGCTTTAAATATAAATAAGAGAGCATTGTACCAACAAACTATTTGGTACTATTAAATATATATCTTTTTATAACGTGTGAATAAATAAACTAAAAAAACATATTTGGTGTACAAAACAGATCACAATACACGATATAAAAGTAATAATATGATATGAGTACTAAGTTGTGGTCTAAAGCATGCACACACAACATCGCTACATGTCATTTTGAGTAAGTTAATAAAGTATCAAATGAAGAATGAAGAAGGATTTCATGAAACAGAAAATTATATGATATCTTAAAACTAGTGATCTTAATTTACAATACTTTTTCGGTACAATCAAAGTAAAGCTTTCAACATATTGAAGTGGGTTTTTTTACGAAAAGGACTATTAGTATTTATTTAGTGTTCGCTAGTGCGGCTACAGCCAAATATATTTTTTTGGCGATCTGGCGCCTAATTATATGCGCACTAAATCCTGATGAAATCCTGAAGTTTTATTTGCTATCCAATTAGTATGGACTTTGACAGTTAGACGATTGGAATTGTTCAGAATTGATCAGACTCGATCAGACCTTGCTGTCCGGCGAAAAATTTCAGTATCCACCGTCCGCAATACTGATTTCCTAGTTCCGCTGTCAGACCCCAGACAGCCCAACATTACAGAGATAATTTCTTGTCAAATTAGACCCAATTATGTTTGTTGATTAAATTATAATTTACCGATTGTAACTTCAACACAATACACGATATTATTATGTGATACAAAAGTTTATTCTGAACTATAACATCAAAACATTTACGTAGATACTGCAAAAAAAAATAAACAATTCCCGAAACACGTCAATTAGGATTTTCATTTAAAACGATTTTTGTTCTCAATTTTTTTGGCGATTTTAAATTTATTTCTATGTAACAAAATAACTATCTTGGTAATAGTTGTTCGTATTGACGTGTAGAGCCCCCATGGTCGGATGTATATAGGGATTTCTTACATCGTGTTATTCAGTATTATTTTGTCTTTTGCTAAGTGAACTTGGCTAGACTTAACACGTTTTGCTAGACTTAACACGTTTTGTAGTTCAATAACCGTAAAATAATCGTTATCTGCATTTCAAAAACAAAGCTTCTTTTCATCGTACCTACACCCGATCAATGCGTCCAAACGCCTTGTTTACTAGGGATAATTTATATATTGACTGCTTTGTTCCATGTTTTTATTCAGACGTTCAATATTTGTAATCATTAAACACGTCTGAACAAAAATATGAAAAATAAACAATGTTATGCATAAAAAAGATTTTTTCTCGCAGGTTAAGTATTATGGGTTGGAATGCTTCTGCGTAACACGTTCCAATTAACAGTATGAAATGATTAATGGCCCCATTTTCTTCATGTTCTTCGGTGCCATCTCCTATCGGACTGACTATCCGTAATATTGCTCGTACGAGTCCTAAATATCTCACGTCAAACCAATCTGACCCGTCTGTCCTTGTTTATACAGGAACCAACCCTTGTGATAATGGAATTCGTTAGCCTGGGCAAGCTCCAGCAGTTCCTGCGAGACTCCAGGGCTGAGCGTCACTACGGAAACACGCATGGCGGCAGCAAGTGCCTGACGTCACGGGATCTGACCCACTTCGCCTTTCAAGTGGCGAGAGGCATGGAGTTCCTAAGCTCTAACGGGGTAAGAAATTTTAGAAGCTTTGCTTTGTCCTACCTTGTATTTATGTTACTTGTTGTGCCTTTTCTTTCTTGTGATGTGTTAATTTGTTCCAATGTCTTTCTCTCTTTCAAAACTAAGAACTTAGACGAGGCCTATAAAAATCTGGCCAAGTGCAAGAGTCATGAGCTGAGTGTGCCTCACTGCCATAAATAATAGGGGTTAAAGTATGAAATTGCCGTTTTATTGCAATAGGTTCTTTGAATTGACATAGAATCTTCATGGTTTGAGGTTTTCGAATGAAACTTTTTTCAAATGGTTTCTATGATGTTCTTTTTTTTTAAAAATGTGAAACATTCGAATATCGACTTTCAATTGTTTTTGTTATTCAATTTAGACAAGAAAGATGGATACTGCGAAAATTCGAGTGAAAATGCGAGAATTCAGCCCACTATATATGTATATAGTTCTTTACAGTTAGCGAGTGGTGTTGCTACTAAAACTTCACAAATGTACATAACTTACAAAACAAAGTCATAGGTACTTGCCCGCACTGGGAATCGAAACTGGGCCTCTCGCTTTCGAGTCCAATGTTCTACCCACTAGGCTACCACCGCTCTGCTAGATAATAAATAAAAAACTAAGTTCATTAAAAATTTAAACTTTCGCAACTTATCGACACTGAGCTTGGTCTGTCGGTGAGTACCAGAGATATTTTATCACCGTAGTAACATGAAAGGCAGACTTCAAGAGACCATTGTCAATTACCGATTTCTGTTCAAGTAGGTCTAGACGAAACGTATTTATTTCAAGACTAGTAGTCTCTACTCATATAATTCAAGCAGAAAATTGTAGTAAAATGTTCCCTCTAATAAAAACAATGTCGCAATATGTTGGCATACTATCAGATACCATTTTTCGTTACAATTATGTGTTTTACTTGCGTGCAATAAAATTTTTTATTTTTTATCTTTATTTGTTTCGACCGGAGATGTAAAGATTGGACGCACTTCTTGAAATATATGTACGTTACAATTAAGATTTCCTGTTAGATTGCGAAATTTTCATCTGTATTTTATGGTTTAATTTCCCTCAACTTAGGTTAATGTACATCTATCTGTGTTACAAAATTCTCTTAAATTGTGTTAATACTATATTCTTTTTGTTGTTGCACTAACCCGTGCTGAGGACAATTTTAAAAACCTATTTAGAGACCTAATTCCACCCATGCCGGGACTTGAACCCGCGACCTCTGGCTAACCGTGCCAGCGCTCTCCCAACTGAGCTAATGGGCAAGTGCAAGCATCGGCGGGAGCCTCTTTATAAACTTCTCAGTACGCCGATGCTTGCACTTGTATTAATACTATCATTACTAGCTGCATCCTCAAATTCATCTGCATGGGAGCTTCTTGTAAAGAAGAGCTTATTTTAGTTTAAAAAAGCTTCTAAAACCGACATACATAGTGTGTCATCATTAATCACTACTTTACATACAGAAATCCATCTTACCACTCTAATCCATGTAAATACAGCAGAAATCACAACTCTTTTTGGGGAACAATTTTCCGACATCAAGTTTGAGGCGAAAAAGGGCCAATTGTCTGTGAACAACTTGACAGTCATTGTTTTTTTTTTTTTGTTTTTGTCCGAAAATGTAGTAATGTAGCTGTGTTTCAAAATCAAGTTCTAAAATGTGAATAGCTTTAGTGAAAAGAAATAAAAACACAGAAAGCACAAAGTGAGCTAATGTTATATTGAAAGCTGAAGTTACCCCGGTTGACTGTACTTTTTACTTTTTAATGCCGTCCTCCCTATATCGCTGATGCTGATGATGATGGTAAATTAATCACGTCTTTCTTTTAGATAATCCACCGAGACTTGGCGGCGCGTAACGTACTCATCACGGAAGAGAGGACGTGCAAGGTCGCAGACTTCGGCTTTGCGAGAGACGTGGGAGGGACGCACGTGTACGAGAGAAAAAGCGACGGCAGGTTACCAATCAGGTATTTATTTATTTATAGGGTTCCTTAGTCAACAAGGAAGCCGTACAGTTTCGCCATTTCCGTCCGTCTGTCCGTTTGTCTATCAGCAGCTTAGCAACTGATTCTACGGAACCCTACACTGCGCGTGGCCCGACACGCACTTGGCTGTTTTTTTAATTTGATTTTGTAACTTATCGACCAGAATACAATAATACAGTACTGG
Source organism: Yponomeuta evonymella (assembly GCA_963969515.1). Lineage (NCBI taxonomy): Eukaryota > Metazoa > Arthropoda > Insecta > Lepidoptera > Yponomeutidae > Yponomeuta > Yponomeuta evonymella. The sequence goes on along the minus strand of OZ018348.1, from coordinate 14,148,671 downwards.
AAGAATTGCAATGATTTTATTCCGGCTTGCAGTCGTAGTCGTAGGCTCCGTCAATAAATCCCAATTTAAAGTTAAATAAAATAAAAGTAAAATAGCTAAAGTAAAAGTATATTTTTGGCAGCCTTCGGGTACGAAACCCTAAAAACAGCAATAATTACGGCAAGTTGTAGGTTGCTTGTCTCATATAAAATATTTAGTTTGGCATTACAGACTAGACTTAAGCTTTCTGAGATTAAATGAATCAATACCAAAAAAACCGGCCAAGTGCGTGTCGGGTGACGCGAAAAGATGGGGTTTTATCTGCTTTACAGAACTAACAACTTCATCGAAGTAATTTTCAATGGATTTTGTACAAAGTTTTCCTTTTATAAGTCGGTCGCTTATTACTCGTTAACTTGTAAAGCCTACTTAGCCCTGATAGTTTTCCTTTTAAGTTCGTTATATGTTTTCAGGTTTCTACAATTAACAGTTTAGCCAGGAGAGGAAACTTTTAATTTTGGAATCAAATTTTCTCAATCAAAGACTTAGTTCAGGATGTTAGCAATTTATTATCTATCAAACCCTTAGACCACATTTAGCAAAAGCTTACTCATTTTATTACGATCAATAAAATTATTAAGTTGTGCGAACGAGACTGCATGCTCCACGTAAGAACAGTCTTAAGACGAAGTTCGTATTATCCAGCTACTTTTGAGCACATACATGATCGCTATAGTCGGAGACGACGAGGATACTATCATCATTACATTGGTCTATTGTAAAACACACCAAATCTGGTGCTGATGCAAGGATCGCCTTGAAGCACAACAAAGCGCCTGTGATCGAATTTGCATAAATATCATTGCTCAAAATATTGGATATTTTTTGTCGTCCTGTATGAAATTGGGGTGATACGTTTACGTCAAAAAATAAAGTAAATGCACAAAAAAAAATAACGCGTCTGCTGAGCTTAAGTACCAACTAACTGAGCAGGCTGAACCAACGAGTTCAAGGAGGCGGTCCCACCTGCTTAGTAGGTAATTAAAGCTCAGCAGTCGGATTTTTTGTATACGTTACGTAGACTAGTCTCTTTAGTGTTTTACCATTTTAGCAATAGCAGCAGGGCTATTTAGTTATGGTTAACAACATTAAGCAGAAGAAAGATGAGAGACGTTTTCTATTTTGTGTCAGCTAGTAACTACAAAGTAGATTGTTTTTTGTGAGATTTATTCTGATTTTACGTAGGCTGTGGTTTTGGCTTAATATTTCATCATCATCATCATCATTCAGCCACAAGAAGTCCACTGCTGGACATAGGCCTCCTCCATGGATTTCCAAAACGACCGGTTGGAAGCGGCTTGTATCTAGCGTCTTCCTACACATGATTATCATTAAAAATGTACGGTTCAATTATGACTACCGCGCAATTATTACGAATCAATTGAGAACTTATTCATCAAAATCAGACTATTCATAAAAGAGTTATGAGTTCATATAGAATGAGATTTACTTAGGTACTCGTACATACCTACATAGATATACATGTCAAGCTCATAACCCTTCTGCAGAGGAGCCCAAACCTCTGCAGTCAGGTAAAAAAGGCAGCCGCTCGGACCGGCGGCGTTTCTGCTGATGCCGGAAAATGTGCCCCACTTCAGTTAATTTGAATTTATTTGCTCTCAGCGTGCGGCAGCAGCAGCTGTCCGTTTTGAGCCAAGTGGAAGATACTGCTTTGGGAAAACTAATTAAATAAACAACGGAAACAAGATAAGACAAGAATCACGTGGAACAATAAAGCCACCTTTTCTCGATCTTAATATGCTCGGACAGGCTGACCTAATTTAGCTACTCCGAAGTGTGTACTACGGCGATCTCAGTAGGTACAGAAATTGTTTGTTTTCATCAGAGTTTACTTAGACCGACGGTGTACACGATACGTAGCCATTTTAGCTCACTTGATCCGAGTGCACTGAGATCGTGAAAACCCGGCTTAAGCACCTACGTACTTAATACTATACTTCATATTATAATTGTAACCAGCTCATCCCCGGTTTCTCGCACACTAACAAGCTGTTAATCTACTGTTAACAGCTGTCAGTGGTTTTTTTGTATGTGCTTTGGTCAATTGACAGCTGTTAACAGTAGATTAACAGCGTGTTAGTGTACGAGAAATTGGGGGTCAGTGTTTCACATCGCCAATGCCGAGCTCGAATGCCACGCGCAGTGGAGTTCCGTAGAAGGAGGGGTTTTTAGCTGATTTCCAGCTTTACAGAAATAAAAATATCGAATTTTCATCAAAATAATTTTTAATTAATTTTTAACATGTGAAGCTAACTTAGCCGTGATATATTTCTACAATAAACTGTTTAGCCGAGACAGGGACGCTAACAAAAATTTGTGCTTTAAAGCTTAGTATTTCGCAAAAAAATCCATGAATCGAAAAATGGTTTTCCTACACTTACAATATTTTAAACAACCAATCTAACGATACTCCACACTATGGTGTAGGGGAGACAAAATATGCACCCCTAATTTAGATGTAGGGGAGGTACCTTAAAAAACTATTTACTATTTTCTAGCGTTTTATCGGCTTAGTTAACATGTATATCTATGTCAAATTTTAGCTTTCTCTTACTAATCGTCTCTGAGCTAGGCCGCGGACAGACAGACAGACAGACAGACAAACAGACGGACAAACAGACAGACAAATAGACAGACGGATGGATATGCCGAAACTATAAGGGGTTTTTGTTGACTACACAACCCTAAAACGGCGGTTCACGGTTGTAGTATTTTTTTATCTCAAATACATGCAGTTGGTAACATCCGCACTGCACCGTTGTGAATAATTCTGCTAATGCGATGCAACGCTCTGAGTAAAACATTCATTCAGTAGCAGAAAGCTTAATATACAACATACATACGTAACTAATATGAAACATACGTACGTTAGCTTACAAAGGGTTATTTTTAAAAGAGGCACTTCCTGAAACACGTCAGTTAGAGTTAATGTTCTACAAGAAACCTTTATTCAATATTTTTTTTCTCCAACTCATATTTTTCGAGTTATCAACAAGGTTCTTATATATTAAAAATCTCGTGTCACAGTCTGTGTTATCGAACTCTTTCGATTTTATGAAATTTTTCGTTTATATTTGGTAGGTCTGAGGTAGATCGAATAGATCGAAAGAGAGAGAATAGGTCGTAGGCTTGTTAATATGGCAAAACAACTTTTGCCGAATCACCTAGTAATTTCATAAAAATGCATATAAGCAGCCTATATATGTCCCACTGTAGGGCACAGGCCTTCTCTCAGGGAGAGAGTAAGGGCTTAATCACCACGCGTTCCCACCGCGGATTGGCGATTTTAAGCGCTGAGGTCAAGGATGTTTTGGCTGAGGTATATGAGTAGCTCAGACACTCAGGTTTCCTCACGATGTTTTCCTTCGCCGTTAGCGAGTGGTATCGCTACTATAACTTCACAAATGTACATAGCTTAGAAAACAAAGTCATAGGCACACATAGGCCCGCACTGGGAATCGAACCTGGGTCTCCCGCTTCCGAGTCATAAACATAAAACTGCACGTTGCTATAACAGTACCATTTGGCAGCCTACGGTATCAGATTGCACTACAAACGCAGCGCTTCAGACCACATTTGTCAAAATTACACTCATTGTGGCACCACTCTCATGCCAGATATAAAAGCGGCATTGAACTCGATGTAACGTTATGTCACGTTTAAATTTGTAACGTGGCAGATTTTAAAACTCAAAACTTTCTTAACTTGAATGTAATCATGTTTCATATTAGCAGCCATAGGTAAAAAGATATCGCAATACACAACTAATATACCACCCCGAGAACGATGGTACCTACTCACTGACAATGTAATAATAAAAATTTCACTTCTGGATTATAATAAAATGCCGGCAAATGCCGCGTAAGACACCCACCAGCTCGCTGGACCGACGACCTGCTGGTAGTGGCTGGATGAGAAGGCCAAGGACAAAAGGTAGTGGATGTGTCTTGGGGAGGCCTATATCTAGCAGTAGACGATAATGGGCTGACTGATTGATTCGAATAAAATATTCCACAATTGAAAATATTAGGAGACAAAAGGAATTAGACATATTTACAATAGTTACCACAATTTTAAAAACCTATTTAGCGGCTAAAAGTTCCGCCCATGTCGGGACTTGCTAGATTAGCTCAGTTGGGAGAGCGCTGGCACGGTTAGCCAGAGGTCGCGGGTTCAAGTCCCGACAAGGGTGGAATTTTTAGCCCAAAATAGATTTTTAAAATTGTCCTCAGCACGGGTTAGTGCAACAAAAAGGAATATAATACAGTTTATTAATAAATTATAACTACCTTAGACTTATACTAACAAAATCCAAATCCTACTTCCTACTAATATTATAAATGTGAAAGTTAGTGAAGATGTTCGGATGTTTTTTACTCAATCACGCTATCACGTTATAGTAGCAATACCACTCGCTAACTGTGAAGGAAAACATGGTGAGGAAACCTGGGTGTCTGAGCTATTCACATACCTCAGCGCTTGAAATCGCCAATCCGCGGTGGGCACGCGTGGTGATTAAGCCCATACTCTCTCTGAGAGAAGGCCTGTGCCCAACAGTGGGACGTATATAGGCTGCTTATGACGCTATAACGACTGAACGGATTTACGTGAAACTTGGCGTACAGATAGACAAACACCTGAATTGAGTCATAGCATACTTGATATCCCGGTAATGCGTTCTTGTGGCGTCGTGCGAACGAACGTTGTGTTTTAAAAAAAAATGGCGTTGTGCAAGAATCGTATAAACGGATTCTGTGGCAGTACGAAGTTCTCCGGGACAGCTAGTAAAACATACAAATAAAATGTATATAGAAACCAAACCCATTCGCAATAGCCTTTAGGGGCTTGTTTCATAGAACTACAATAATAATTCATTGTTTACTATGACCATTCGATGTACTTTCCTAAGTCGATCGACCAACATAATAAAATGTAGAAAGACTCGCCTACGTAATGCACATCGAATTTTCAAAATAAACCGTGAATCGTAGTTCCCGCTGCCCCACACGCTTCAGCAAAGAAGCTTTTGGTTCACGAATTTTTGTATGAAACGCGTCAGTGTGAACCTCCACAAAACATGCAAAGAAGTGAGGGAACAATCATTATCATACGTCATTATCAAATAACAAGTCTGTGGTAGCAACGAGCTTGTTACTCGCGAATCGAGTGTTTCGTGGTACTTTTGTTCTAATAAGCTGATTTAAATTTACAGTTTCGACGTAAAATTGCCTGTAGCGTGGCTGTGTGGCGTGAATATGAGCATATAACATTTTGTCGACTTCTAAAGAAGTTTCTTCATTGTAAATATGTGCTTTTACGGGAATCCATTCTGCTGGATTCCTGCTGTGCCTACAATCTATCTGTGTACTAAAGTTTATGCGGGGTAAAGTTTATCTACAAAACTTCAATTACAATATAAGCATTAAATTGACCTATTTATTTAACATAACATAAACTCACACTTGTTTACTGGAGGGGTAGACAGAGACCAGGGTTTGCCCCTTGCCACGATCCTGACAGACCCCTTTCCTTTCATCAACATTCGTTAGTTGTTGCATGCACTCGCGCCGGTTTTGGGTATGCTCTTTTTATCTTGCCTATTTGGTTGAAGTGTGTCCGCCTGAGACGTCCCTTACCAGGCCTTTCACCTACATTAGCTCGATATATTTCTTTCCTCAATCTTTCTTCCTTCATTCTCTCCATATGTACCAAAGCATCATTCCTTTCTCAATTCTAGTCACTACAACCTCTTTCAGTCCATAACGTTCCCTAATCACACTATAGCGTATCCTATGATTCAAAAACACACATACTTCTCAATAACCTCTTTTCTACTACATTAATCCTACTTTCTTGATTCTTCTACCATACTCAGGTCTAGCTACCATACAATAAGAGTGGGAGCAGCGATGTATAGCCAATCTAGTCTTTTGGAGATGTTTCATACTCACGAGACAGTGCAAGGCATTTTTTACACAATTTTCCGCTTTTATTCTTATTTCCAAATTCAAAGTTTCCATCTCTCGAAAAATAAAAATAAATAAAATAAAACAAATTTATTTCTTTAGAACGTGGTACATTATGATGACATGTTATTAAATAAAAGCTCACATTCTGTTAGGTATGTTCTAACATACAAATATGTAATTAAAATTTATTTATGTAATTAAAATGTCAAAATACCGTTATTGGATTTTAAAAATGTCAAATTTACTGTCAGGTGCTAAATGTAGAATGTTGATATAATACAATGTGCAAGTTAAATAATTGATATGTCAGTTGCATTGAATTAAGTGAAGTAGATTAAAATAAAATTGCAAACTTTCGAACTTTCAAAACAAACTAAAATAACAACTGAAAATGGTCACTTTCTGTAAGCAGGTCCATTGTTCCTCACATAGTACAATTTTTCGTGACTCAATCAAAATGTCGTTTTTTTCAGATGGATGGCACCCGAGTCGCTGTACGATGACATTTTCAGTGTCAAGTCGGACATATGGAGCTTTGGCGTGTTACTGTGGGAGATAGTCACTCTGGGTTCGACGCCCTACCCGGGTTTGTCAGCTGGTGACGTCATGCGAAAGGTTTGCATTTTATTTATTTTATTTAGTAGGAAAAACAACAACTACAACCAATATACAAAAGGAACACACATAAGGTACGAAATATTGGTTTTCGCGACTTAATTATTTAAATCAAGAGAGCAGTCGTTTTGTATATACCATCGCAAAAATTCACAATGCAAAATAGTAAAAGACAGTATGAGATATAAAAAATGCTTCAAATAAATTGATTAAAAAGTACTTAAGAAAAGACGATATTTTAATTAAAAGAATAGATAAAATTATATTACTAGCTGACTCTGCAAAAGTTATTTTGCCTTGCTCATACCTACCAAATATACACATGAAAATCGGTGAAGCCGTTTCGGAGGAGTTCGATAACAAACACTGTGATACGAGATTTTTATGTATTAGATATTGGTAAATACACAATATACGATTAATACATACATAAAGGGTAGATAAATAGTGTTTATACATAAAATGTTCATTACATAAAATTAATAGTGACCTGTAATGGATTAAACGTGTAAAAAAACATAAACAATAAACGTTTATGATGCTATTCGTGCATTGACATGCTCTGTTACTCCTTTATTATTACTCAGGACTAGTGATGGGAGATTTTACGATATGGCCGCTAACGTTTGGCCGCATCATGAAATAGTCATGCATTTCGCTATTCAAATCGTCAAACGTCGGTCGCTCATTGATCTGGCTAAGCCATTTCATGATACGGCCAGTTTGACTTGGCTTTTTCATGAAAAGGACACATTTCGTGATATGGCTAAACACATCATGATATGGCACAATTTACGATATGGCTACGACATAGACATGTTCCAGCATGGTGAGACCTTTAATTAGAAAAACAATTGTGAATTATCTTTACAATTTACAGCAAACTCATGTATTACTGTGAACAAAACGTTTTTTGAAAAGAATAAATATGGAGTTTCCTTATCAACTTCTTCTCCACATGATCTTTTTGAAACTAACAACTTAGGCCCAGTTTCTGAATTGAAAATTTCGCTAAGGAAATAAATTCTTTCTCGGAAAAGAGCGTGACAGAACGTTACTTAAGTATTCACTTAGTGAAAAACCAGCCCTCAGATTGTTTTTTTTTAATTTGAAAAAAAAAACAGTGGATTTAATTGAGCTAAGACATAATTAACTCTGTAGTGTGTTTGCAACAACAACAATAACAGCATCGATTTATTCTGCAACCGAATAAGTACCATACGTAAATCTATTACCTCGGACTTCTGTAACTCTTTGCACTCTGACCATCGAATATGGATTGACCGACCGTTACATAATAGATTCTTTATTCTTTATTGTACACTAGGTATTACATTTGAGACCATGAGTGTTTATTTATCTATTTGTTTTGAAGTGAGTGAAATATTGTTTCCTGTATCTACTTAGGCATTTTCTACTAGAATATTTCTACCAGTGGAAACTTGTCATTGGCTATGTGCCTTTATAATTTCCTTTGTAATGTATTCATAGCTGTAAGTTTTCCTATTATAATAAAATAAAATAATTTGTAATGAATGTAGTCTCGTCGTAAGAAAACATTTGCCCCAGCGTCCATCCTAACTCAGGACAGGAGCTAGCACGATTATTAATCATGGATTCTGTGGCGCTCTATCAGAATATTTAAGATTAAATAACATTGTGGAAACTGTCTGGAGGAACATTACGTTTTCTAAAACAATATTCTTAGTTAGTCCTACACTTAAACTATAAAAAGAAGATGTTTATACTAACATAAATTATATCTAACATAAATTGTGGGCCACCTCGCAATTTGTTTAAAAAAAATAACAATGTTACTCTAGAATTTATAAATGGTTTTAACACTGTGTAAGTAGGCTGAATAATTTTTTTTACTGGGTGAATCCTTAGTGAAACCAAATATTATTTCTGAATTGAGAATTTAACTAAGCAAATACCTATGTACTTAAAGTTATGTCTCGTTCTTTTTTAAGAAATCTGAAGAGACCGATTAGCTTCTGTTGTTGTTGTTAGTGTTTATTGCCGCCTGCCAAGCGTGGCGATTATGGTAAAACCCCTCATGGTTATGAAAACCACGAGGGAGGCCTATGTCCTGCAGTGGGCGTCAAAGGGCTGATGATGATAGTTGACCCGCACAACAACTAACCTGCCGGATATTTTTTATACACACTTTCGCGATACTTAGATGTTACTTCGTAACGGTTAAACGCAAGTCTGTATTAATTTTTCATTGGAGATCAGAAAACGCTGTTGAATAAATTCGTTAAGTTTTTTATTTATCTTCCCTTTGGATTGTTATTACTTCTGAAGATCATCGCTGAAACGTTTTGGAATCGTAACATAAAGCTTTCCTAAAATATAAAAGGAATATTTTTTAGTCATTTATTAGTTTTAATGATCTAGTTACACGACTCTAACTCTATCTCTCACGCTCTCTCTTTTTGTTGACGTTTACTAAAGGCGGTGAGTGCCCTTAAAGGTCACAAAAGTCATTGGAAACCCAAAACACACCCAGACTTAGATATGTAAGTCTTAATGTATTTTGTTTTCTAGTGTGTACAATAAAGAGTTCTAATCTAATCTAACATAATCACATAATACTGCTTCCCTATTATGCAACTGTCCATAGTGGTGAGTTATCCATCTTAACGTTTCAGAAGCGTCAAAATATTTAATTGACAGCCGGAGCGGCTTTAAAAAGTAAAACATTGGCGTCATTCAACTCAGTCGAGGCTTACATACTACAGGTGCTGGCCCCAAAACTATGATACCATGTAATGTGGCCTGAGACACACAGAAAGAACATGGGGTGAGGGCTTGGCAAAGATGCGTCGTCTTTCCAATTCACTTTCATACAAAATGTACTGAAGGGACGCGACCAAGTCCACACAGAAGAGACGGGGTGAGGGCGCGAACTCTATACTTTTCCCACCCTCACTCCGCGTCCCTTCTGTGTGGCAAGGCCCCATGGTTACCAGACAAGTACATCACAGACAAGGAAAAACAAACTGAAACACCCAACTTAGTCCTTCATTTCGAACAGGTCCGCAGCGGTCTCCGGCTTGAGAAGCCAGAGCATTGTCGTCGGGAGCTTTACAACATCATGTACTACTGCTGGGAAGCTGAGCCCTCGGCCCGTCCCGACTTCGAGGAGTGTGTCACGATGCTGGAGCGGCTGCTGTGCACAGAAACCGACTACATCGAGCTCGAACGCTTCCCTGACCACTCATACTACAACGTGCAGAACCTCGACGGTGAAAAACTTTGATGGGGTCAAGATGTTTGTGAATCGATTATTTTAATATATGTAAATAGTTTGTTGAGGGCGGTGTTCATACCTCAGCGCTCAGAATCGCCAATCCGCGGTAGGCAGGCATCTTGGTAAAGCAATAATTCTAAGAAAAGTCACCAGCCGAATATGGTGAAATCTCAGAACGAATATAAACACATATGAGTTTTAATCAGTACGAAAATAAAGACATCAAGACCAATAAAGGCATGTCTACACAAAGTTGTCTAGTATGTTTGTGGTAAAAACGTGGTGCCTCCACGCGCCATAGGCGGTTATGCGCCTGCACACCTTTCTTTCATTGTGAAAATTCAATCCTCAATTTTTTTTCCAAAGTAGAATAATATTCGATGATTAAATAAAATGTCTTGTAGCTTAGGCTGCTCATGTTGTAATAGTTTAGTAAATATTTAGTTATAATGGTTTGGTCACGCGTAGCTGTTGCTAAAACGGCTGTAGTACTGGAAAATAGTTTAACGTGAATAAAAAATAACTAATTTAATTTAATCACCTTCTTAATTTTAGATGTTACATAAGATATCATCACATCCAAAGGGTAGGGTGGAATGTAATTCAGTAAAGTATAGGTAAATAAATCAATAAAATTGGAGCGAACCCGGCGTTCGGAATATAGTAACGAATGGACTAAACACTACGTAATGCTGATTTTATTTTTGACATCTCTATCGCACATTTTAACATGTTTTATGATTTATAATCAGACTTTTGAAAAATGTGGTTCAGAACAAAAAAATATGTATGTAAAGTCCGTTCACAGTTATTTTACCTCTGACAGATGTCATTCTATCCTTTCGTTATGTTGGTACACAGAGAAAAAAATCACTTATTCGGCTCAGGGTTGCCATCCGTACGAGATTTCTCATACAAATACGAGATTTAGAGGTCCCGGTACGACGTACGAGCTCACATCCATCCTCGTACGATATTGTACGAGATTCATTGATACAAATTTTAATTCTTGGATACCAGATAATCATTTGGAACGCATCTTAATCGGAATCGAGATACACTGCTGCTTTCACTGAGAGTTATAAGCACGATCAACCGTGCCGTTAGCAGAAACTTATTACGACCAAAACTTTGAATATTATAATACTATTAATGCAGACAAGAGATCCATTTTGGTATATTTATAAAATACCTTAAGTCTTTTTCATATTTTGTGTCGAAAATCATAAAGCTAAATATGGCAACACAACGCTCAGGTGGGCCAACCTAATAGCTAGAGGTAAAATAACTGTGAACGATCTGTACGTGTTTGTCAAATGTACTTATTCTGTGACGACGTCGTCGCCGACGCCGGCTTCTCATTCGGAAGGTCATGGGTTCGAATCCCAGCTTGTATCAATGCCTTTGTTTTCTAAGTTACGTACATTAATTTGTGAAGTTATAGTAGCAATACCACTCGCTAACTGTGAAGGAAAACATCGTGGGGAAACCTGAGTGTCTGAGGTGCTCACACACCTCAGCCTTGAAATTGCCAATACGCGGTGGGCACGCGTGGTGATTAAGCCGATACTCTCTCTCTCTGAGAGAAGGCCTATGCCCTGCAGTGGGACGTATATAGGCAACATAAAAATTAAAAAAAATTAAAAAGTAACTATTGCTTAAGAATTTTCGTGATGGAAAAGCGACCAATTGCTCAGGTAATAATGTTAATCGGTAGAGTTATATATAAAATAAATAAATAACTTTAATACGATCTGACATTGTTTGATTAACCTTAAATGCTACGTTTTCGTTGATCAAGAGACTCATGTCATAATGTGAGTGATTCTCACTTACAACAGGGCCTGTAATAAAATGTATAGCAGTTATTTTAAACTAGTCTTTATGAACTTACGCATCGAAAGCACAACAATTTGTAAATTAAGAACAACTTGAAATAAAAATAAATGTTTTGTTATAAAATCCTTTTTTATTCTATAATTAAAGCCGTTATGATGACTTAGTACGAGACATACACTTGAACTTCGCATGCAAAAGTAAATTCTTCATGCAATTTTCAACTCTTTTACTGTTTACAATAACTTCGATGAAAAGTGTCATTGTTCCGCTAATGTACCCCAACATCAGGAAGTAGAACCCTCCTTGCAAGTGTTCTAGAGACAACGGACGCTCATCAGAATCAGTCCCTCTTATGGAGCGCAGTAGCTCCGATCGTTTTCTCATTGTGAGCTCGGCAAATCGCTCCCTCACAATAGCATTTACTCCAATCTGCTTGTACATTTGCAACTTATGCGAAAACTTGTTCATGAATGGGAAACCTCTTAAAGCCACCATTTCCAAGGGAACTGTAAAAGCGTTGGATTCGAAGGCATAGTACTTGTAATTTCCAAAAGTATCGCTGAGCTCTGGAAGAGTTGCCGAGATATGTGCTAGTTCTAATCGACTGCATAGCAGCGAAAAATTCCGGTGCACTACTACGTCTCTTAAGGCCTTATGCTTATCCTCTACATCCACCCATTGTTCGCCAATTAGGTAGTCAAATGGATCACTGCTGTTGTAAAATAAATCATCTAACTCTTCAAATCCGCCAAACTTCAGTCCACTGTGCACTAGCTCTTCAATAGTTTGGATTTGGTATTCAAACAGAGGATTTGTTAGAACATCGATCAGTTTTGTAGTATACGCTGTAATGAAAAGTATGCAAAACAGACAATAAAAAATGAAAAATACACGCAAACTTTCTTTTTTCGGTCGAGCATAGGCCGCAAATCCTAAAATTGATACTAATGCATTCATAAAACAATGTCCAATGTTTCTATGGTAAGGCGTGTCACCACTTAGTTGTCCCAGCACTCTCCAAGTGACAACACATACAAAAAAAACTACAATAGAACAGACCCACACTATTGTTTTGAATATAATAACGAGTGATATGGAAGGTGCCATTTGGAAGGCACGGGGCACTACCCACGTATAAGAATCTGCTAAATAAGTAGCGCTACATTCAAAGTCTTTGTGAATGTCGTCGTCTGGGAAGATTCCACCCAAGATGACTTGTCCAACCCTTGTTATGATATCTTCCATGGCTCCGTTCCATTCATCTTCAATCTTCTCACCTCGCATTTTTTCCGTTATTATGTAGTTTGTGGTTATATTAAATTCACCCAGCATTTTTTCGATAAGTTTTCTTTCGATATTAGAATCTTTAGGATCTTCACTAACAAAAGGTTGTCTTTGCAACGCAATAATATTGAATACGCAGCCCATCATATTATCTGGTACTTTGTTGTAAAATAGTGCCCTGGAATGTTTCACAATTCCACGTTCGCACTTGTTTTCTATTAGTAGTCTGTCCTTAGCTGTTTCGTTTCTATAACCACAATATTTTGGCGGATCATACGGCCTCCAGCTATATATAATAGCGTTTCGTATATTGTCCGCTTGAGGTACAATAACGACAATATTTATCACGTTCCATTTGAATAGACACTCTACCATTTTTTCTGCGTAAGCTACATTGGTTTTATCAGACGCGGCGAAGTGGAAAAATAATATGATGAACAGCGCTTTCGGGTTCCAAGATCGAGCACGCAGCAGTCTGCTCGCGACGTAGGAATATTCTTCGTATGTGTCTATTATTACAACCACAAAATCAGCTAATGGTAGCATTTGAAATCTTTCCGTAGTGCCGAGCTTTCCCCCGTTTAGATGGACTTCCGTCCCACATAACGGTTTGTCATTGTTTGATGGGCTGGCGATCTGTACGTTGTATTTGAGTTCACCGTGAATTGTTTTCAGTAGGTCCGTTCTAATTCGAGTTACTGATGTGCTCATATTTTTTGTATTTACGAAGAATATGAGACCGGAATGGTTAAACTCTCCAACTATAATTTCGTTAACACAATTAGTGTAATCGTTAATAACGGTTGGACCGTAGGGATTAATTATTGCGTCTATACTAGCTATTAGTAGTAACAAGATTAAATTCATGGTTTACGAATTAATAGTGTTAAAATGTCAACGGGCGACTCGCATAGTTCCAACTAAATTATCTATGGAGGTTTCAGTAACACGATGCCTTCCGTGATTTCATTTAATCGAAATCACGTGTAAATAATGTTTTGATAAGGATCTTCATGAAAATATTTCCAACTAAAAACTAAAATTAGTTTTCCACTAGCAGTAATTATTATTCTGGGTAACAACGTATAATAAAATGATTTTCAATTTAGGAACCGGCTATTAGCCTCTTTTATGCCTCTTTTTTCATTAAACTATGTAAGAACAAAGGGTGAAAAGAAAAAAGTGCTTACTGCCGGTTTCTTAATTGAGAATCTTACTTAAATATCTGCCTCGTTCTTTTTTCAGAAATCTGAAGAGAAATCCCACTTAAGTAGTTACTTAAATACTTACTACTGAAATGTTACTGAATTTTTGTGGTATATAACTGCTGATGCCCTAATTTTAAAGATAACTGTAACAGATTTTTGGGAGATAAATAAATTTCATTGTTGTTGTTGTTTATGTTGATTCAAAAACCGGTGGCAACTCTCTAAATTCTTTAGTGGGCGTCATTTTATTTGAAACTTGGGTAGCCACGTTTCAAATAGAAAGAGAAAATGGTCGCGAGGGAGACCAATACACACAATACATAATTTAATTAAAGCAAAACCTGGAAAATGGTTTCCTCATTAAACAAATGTTTGACCGCCGGTTTCTGACCATATAATTTCACTGAGTACTTCAATACTATATTCTATCTTCGACTTCATCATAAAGAGGGCACAATACTAAACTTAGATATTTCCCATTTTTCATGTATCTTTATAATGTATGGTGTGCAATAAAGAGTATTAATATAATCTAATCTAAAGTATTTAGGTACTTGCTATATTACTCAATTCAGAAAACGGTTAACTTCTCGATTTGCTGTTTTAAATCTTTCATACAAATTTATCGCGTTAAAAAAAATAGTTTTTAAGTTTCGCTTATTAGATGTAACGATTTGTAATTTCCTTGTTATTTCAATAACACGTTACATACAGGGTTACCTCTATAATGCGCGATGGGAAACTTGGGTCAAACTTAGATTGAAATGACATTGTTTTTATACCATAAAAGACGCAGAAAAAATAGAAAAATCTGAAAATAAAATTTTATATATATATATATATTATAGGTCTCAAAAAATGCAAAATATTAAGTTACTCAAATAATAAAAAAACCTTTTAGATTTAGTATTTTCATTGAATTCTAAACGTTTTCTTATAAGGATGCAGATGCATTAAAATTTAAATATTGATGAAGGCTTCTTACATTATAAGGTATTTAGTGCAAGTTGTGCAGTTTGAGCCCGATTTGTACGGCGCGTTTTTGTACGACGTGACCCCGTGTACCACTTTTTGACAGGTTATATTTTTATAAAAAGTTTTAGTCGTAGAGAAAAAAATACCACGTTTATTTATCTTTTAACGCAGGCCGCGTTAAAAGACCAGTGAGATTAAAATATTTTTTGTGCAAGTTCTCCATTCCCGAAATACGTAATTGAAATTTAACATCAATTTTATTAATTCTGTAATTAATTTGTCAGATCGATATTTTTCGCAATATTAGGGTTTTCTTACATCATTTATGAAACTTGCTCTGTAATGTCACAATATGGTTTTAAGTAACACACAGCACCACTACATGGCAGAATAACAAGAATATCCTTGGCGAATAACTGTAAAACGACTAAAAACATAGGTATTCGAAAAACTGGAAAATTGCACAAAAAGAGTAAAATAATATTAGGAAAACTAACTCGGATTCTAGAAGTAACCCCGTATAATAAGAGCCAATTTACAACATGTACCCGATTAGATAATTAGGCTTTTTATTACAATTTCAAGCATAAGTTACGGGCATAGGTCGATTGTACAACTACAATTTACATTTTTATTGCAGTATTTTTTATTCCAGTTCCATGTAATACGTTATAACAATAACATGTCACGAAATAACGCAATATCTGGGGCCTGTTTATGAATTACTATGAGTTATTATGAGTTACTATTTTACTAAGTTGAAGTGGCAATAGGCGGGGCACATATCTCGGAGAAATGTTGGCCGTTGGGGCGGAAAAGTTTTGACCTGGCGACCGCGGACCGGCCGACGCAGCGTGGGCAGGCCCCCCACGAGATGGTCTAACGATCTGGTTACGGAGGCAGGGAGTTGCTGGATGCGGGCGGCACAAGACCGGGAAGCCTGGAAAACCATGAGGGAGGCCTGTAGTTTTATGAAATTCGGCCCTAATTACCATTTTCAGGACTACGTTGCATAGAACTGAAATAAAAATACTGAAATAAAAATGTAAAATAATTTATTGCTCATTACCATTATTCATATCAAACGTTGAACAAAAACGGGTTAATGTCACTGCGTGTTTACAGTTCACAATCACAATAAAGAGTATGAAATGGTATCGGTGGCGGGTATAAAACCATTATTGTATTCACAAACTTTTCTTACATCATCCATCACACCATCGCCTTGCTAAAAAGTGTCTTGCAAAATAGTCTTAAAAAATCGGTGGAGAGTTTAATGACGATTAACAAATCCTTATCGAGCACAAAGTAATGCAATAATGCCATAGTATAACAAATGTGATATTTATGCGATTTATTACGATTTTATTTTAAAAAGTTTATTGTACTAAAATACTCTTAGGAGGACGGAGTTAAAGCCGGTTTATGGGAGGAGTTCTTGCTATAAGTCGGCTTTAACTCCGTCTAATAAGTATTTTACTGGAATCTACTTTTTATAAATAAGACTGCTAGTTAATACTAACAGATGCTTATGAGCCACATAGTAGATATATTCTCTGACGTCCGCGTACCGGTAAGTAACAAGGAAACAGTCGCGCGCAGTGAGCCATTGCGAGTGCACGCCTTACGCTTTCGCTTACGTCTAAGGTGCAGCAGATTTTTACAACTACCCCCATGTTGGTTACTATACGTGAAAATGGCTAGTTTTGTGCGATCTACGAGTTATTCGTCTGTAGTAAGCGGAAAAAGTGATGAAAACGTTATGGAAAGTGAGCAACAAGTTGTAAAGGGCAATAAAGAAGTGGTTCAGCTGGAAAATTACGAGGATGAGATACAGAAAGGTGCAGAAAAAAGACCGAAACAAGATAGTGAAGAAAGCCAGGTAAAAGACAATGTAGAGGGATTTATAACTGTCAATAGAAGGCCTAACAAACGAATACTGCGAAGTTACTCAAAAAATAATGACGAAGCCGTACCGCCAAATGATGTGGAAAAATTTGAAGTCTACCTTACCTCCAAAAATGCACTTCCAAAACAAATGGCTTTAGCCAAATTATTGAGATCTGAAAACATAGGCAACATCCTTAAAATTAAATCTAAAGGCCCATACAAAGTCCAGATAACATTACAAGACAAGGAAAATATGGATAAACTACTTCATTGTGAGAAATTCATCGCACTAGACTATAGATGCCAGCGGACGGATCAACTCAATCTTGTCTATGGCGTTGTGAAGAACGTGGATCTAGACCTAGAAGAGAAAGAAATACTCGAATCTTTTGAATGTGAGTATGACATAGTCTCTATGCATAGGCTCAGACGTCGCAATGGCGAAGGACAATGGGTAAATAGTGAAGCGATCCGTCTTTGCTTCAAAAGCTCGATTTTGCCCCCGTATATTTTGGGATACGGATGCCGGTTCAAGGTTGAGCCTTACATGTTTTCTGTATCCCAGTGTTCGGGATGCTGGAAGTTTGGCCACTATAAAAAGACTTGCCCTAGCAATCATGTCAAATGCCCTAAGTGTGGAGAATCTCACGAAAATTGTGAAGCAGAATCATATGTATGTATAAACTGCAAGGGTCCACATATGGCACTAGATAAAACTTGCCCGGTGTTCCACAAAGAGAAAACCATAAGAGAGATTATGCGGAATAATAGCTGCACTTATAAAAAAGCCCTGGAATCGTATCTACATCAATCAAGGAAGGATAAAGAGAACATTCTGGATGCGGATGTCATTTGTGATGAATTCCCAAAACTAGTAGCACCACATAAACCAAACATGACAGCAGCTATAATACATAACGCAGATAATACCTTAGAAGAGATGAGTGCATACGAATATAGTGAGATGGAAGCAAACTTGCCTGTGACTACACAGAAAAAGAAAGATAGCAGGAAAAGTCACTCAACTATAGGCGCCAAATCAAAGAAACCCAATAAAACGAAGCAATCAACCTTAGACAGTAACCAACCTAGTTGGATACAAAACCCTAACTTACAACGACACGAGAAGAGTACAGAAGAAAAAGAAGAACCCAAACCATTTATTAAGAGAATTTTGTATAAATTGAGAGACATTGTTATGTGTAATAGCACTATAGAGGAGAAAATTAAGGCTTTTTTTAGTTTAATGATAAAGGAGTTGACACATTTTGCGATTACGTTATTTAAAGACACAAACATAATAGAAAGTGTATTAAACAGCTTCAGGCATGGATAATACGGGTAAGTCTGAACTAAGTATTTTACAGTGGAATGCCCAAAGTTTGAGACCGAAACTTATTGATTTTGAATTGCTACTAAATCGAGAAAAAATACATGTAGCCATTTTAAGTGAAACGTGGCTCGAACCGGATTCCCATTTAAACATCAGTGGTTATTATATTTATAGGCAAGATAGAATAGACTGTTACGGAGGAGTGGCTATAGTAGTGCATAAATCATTAAAATCTGTGCTAAGTCCCAATAGTACTTATTATGGCGGTATAGAAGTGGTTCAAGTAAAAGTCCTAAATTGTAAAAAGCTGAATCATATTGTTTCAGTTTATTGCCCATCATCTGCCCGGGTTAATCAATCTGATTGGGACTGTATTTTCTCATTATTTTCTAAAAATACTTTGGTGGCCGGGGATTTCAATGGGCATCACAGTAATTGGTCCTATAAAACTGACACCAGAGGAACTCAATTATTAAATAGTTCAATAGAAAACGGTTTTATTTCTTTAAATGACGGCAGACCTACCAGAGTTAAGCTTGTAAATGGGAATCTCCAGGAAACCTCACCTGACATAACATTTTGTTCTCCCGATATTGCTATGAGCATTAAATGGGATGTTACCAACGAAAACCTGGGTAGTGATCACCTAGTGATAAAATATGTGATTAATTATTCTGATTCCTTGCACTTCATATCAAAGCGTAATTTCAAGAGAGCAGATTGGAAAGGCTATCGTGAATCTATTTCAAACTCACTAGTAGCAGAGGACCATAACGGGACCTTGCAAGAGAGGTATGATACATTTGTACAAACAATTATTAAAGCGGCTGATGATAATATACCCATGATTAGAATCTGTACAAACCCAGCCAAAAAGTTCATACCTAAAGTTTACTGGGATCAATCGCTTTCCAAAGTAGTCGCACAGCGTTGTTTGGCGCTAAAACGGTTCCGTCGTAATCCAACTCCTCAAAACCTTTCTATTCTTCACCTGAAAATATCAGAAGCTCAACGTCTCGTCAGAAGGGCTAAGGCAATAAGTTGGCAAACGTTTTGTAGCAGTATAGACGAATCCACTACATTATCAGATATGTGGAGAAAAATGCGTTGGATGAAAGGCTTCAGACAGGCTAGAACATATGCTTCGGAAGAAAAGAAAAAAGAGTTGTTAAATACACTAGCTCCGGATTATGTATCGTTCTTACCTCCCTTATTTAGATCTAGAAATATGTTATTAGATCACGAATTTAATCAACACGAAATGGATAACTGTTTAAAAGCTAAAAATACAGCACCAGGTCAAGATAATATATCCTACTCCATGATTAACAATCTCCCAGAAACTGGAAAATTACAGTTGCTTTCCATCTATAACCAAATATTTACTTCCGGTCAGATTCCTGAGCAATGGAGAGAGATAGAGATAAAAGCTATTCCTAAATCAGGTGGCACCCAAGTAAGACCAATTTCTCTTATATCGTGTATATGTAAGATAATGCATCTAATGATTACAAAACGGCTAGAATGGTATATCGAAAAAAATTAAATTCTCTCAAGAAATACAACAGGGTTTAGGAGAGCACATTCATGTGTTGACTGTCTAGCACGTCTCATTACGAGAATTCAAATAGGATTCAGTAAAAATATACCTACAGTAGGATGCTTTCTCGATATAGAGGGAGCTTATAACAACGTTTTGGTTGATAAAGTAGTCTCTACGCTCGATGAACTGCAAGTGGGATCCAGAATCTGTGTTTATTTGTGGGAATTTCTTAATGAGCGACATCTCCGGATTATTAATGAAGAAACGAATGGCGACGTATACCAGAGATGGACGAATAGGGGATTAGCACAAGGTGATCCGATCTCGCCTTTACTTTTTAATGTGGTTACAGTCCAGATAGGTCGCTTAATACAAAATGTATATTTAGGCCAGTATGCAGATGACTTTGTGCTGTATACAAGTAACCCGAAATCGCAAGACAGTGCCCGGGATATTCAACACGCACTAGACGTTATGGTAACTCTATTGGAGGATTTAGGCTTGGAGTTATCAGCTGAAAAATCCAAGTTCTGTATATTTAGTAGGGGAAGAAGGAGGGAACAAATTTCAATTAGCATCAAAGGCCGATGCCTAAGTTCAGAAGTCTGTATTAAATACTTGGGAGTCTGGTTGGACACGTCTTTACGATGGGGGAAACATATTAACGAACTGTGTGAAAAAGCAAATAAGTTTCTATGTCTATTAAAAGTATTGGCAGGACCTGGCTGGGGAATGCACCCACAACATCTTCGAAGAATTTATATATCGTTAGTGAGGAGCAGATTAGATTTTGGATGTTTCCTTTATGATAACTCAGCTAAGACACATACATACAAGTTAGACAAGATCCAGAACCAAGCATTGAGGGTTGTTGGTGGTTTTATCAGATCCACTCCAATCCATGTAATGGAGAATGAATTATGTATACCACCACTGCACTTAAGGAGAGAATACCTTGCCATCAAGTACTGTTTGAAGTCACAATCCTGGTCCAACAGTATCACAACAAAATTGTTTGACGAACTCAGCACCTTTTGTCAAGACCGCTATTGGGCTAATAAAAAAAAACCGTTACTGGTGACAGAGCACAACAAAGTTAAGGGACAAAATGTGTCAACGTCTTATCCTTTAGATATGTTTACCTTAAGTACCTGGGTTTCAAATATTAATGTGAAACAGGCTATCAGATTTGAACTGGATAGTGTTATAATGGCTAAAAACTCTTATGAAGTCAATCTGTTGAAATGTAATGTTGTCCAAGAATTATGTGAAAGGTATTCGGGGTGGTATACGCTATACACAGATGGCTCTAAAACAGTCGATGGGATCGGGGTGGCATTTGTTGACCTTCAAAAGAGTGTTAATCAGCAGTTTAAAATTAAAACACAAGTGTCTATTATGACCGCCGAGCTTTTTGCACTATCAAAAGCTTTATCTTATGTTATCGAAAACTTACAATGTAGTAGAGTAGTAATATACACGGACAGTAAAAGTGCCTTACAGCATGTACGTCGCTGTACTACGGGATACAGGGGGGTCACAACAGCTTATTCAATTTTAACTAAAATACATGAACTGAATACTAAAGGGGTGTCTTTGATTATTCAATGGGTTCCAGCTCATATTGGGATACAGGGAAACGAGACGGTAGATAGACTGGCAAAATCTGCTGTATTAGATGGAATAGAGTCGATAGTACCACCAAGTTATCTAGAGATTTTTTGTAAATTCCGGAAAAAATGGCGAGAGAGCTGGAAAGAGTACTTTGACGAGAGATCCTTGACTAAAGGTATTTGGTACAGGACTCTAGAATCGGAGCCTCCCCGGATACCTTGGTTCTTTGATTCTAAGCTTAAAAGGCAATATATCGTTGTTGCACTAAGAATGCGTAGTGGACATGTACCGTCAAATAAGTTTGCCCACTTGATGAAAAAAATTGACTCTCCCAACTGTACAGTATGTGGAGTGGTTGAGGATGTGCAACATTTGTTGATAGAATGTACTCGGAATAGTGACAAAAGAAATGAACTCCAGAGTTTGTACAAAATAAATTTTCTAGATGTTGGCATAATTCAAAGCATTTTATCCGAGCCCAACTGTAGCGCGGCAAAATTGTTGTATACTTTTAATATCAGTGCTAGTAATAGTTAGTTTATAAGAATATTTTAGTAGGTGGTGGTATTATTATAATGGGCACGATGGGACTGTCATCGTCACTTTGTGTACAAAAGTCCCTAAACTAAATAAAGATTAAAAAAAAAAAAAAAACAAGGAAACGTTATCCCCCCGGTACAGATCTAAAAAGCGAGTAAAAGAACTAACGTTAAAATAAACCGAAATAATTATTAAATAATTATCAAGAAATTCATGAATCATTCAGTAATAGACTATTGTAATTTCTGCCATCATTACTTGAGACTAAATCCGGCGTCTTTTCCTTGATATAATGGGGCCTTTGGCAAATATAAATGGATAGCCGCCCCTATATTACGCGCACCAGATCCTGAGCGATTCCAGTCGTCTAACTGTCAAATTCCACACTAATTTCTTACACAAACGTCAGGATTCCGACAGTATTTGGTGCGCAGTTAGACGATTGGAATTGCTCAGGTTTTGGTGCGCGTAATAAACATAAACATTTACATACAGGCACATACATTGCTTCTGGCCCCACACTAGAATACCCTGTGTAGTGGGAACCAGAAACAACGACATCACAAACATGTAAACATCCAAGACCTGGTCCTAGATTCTGTTAATGCATTGTAGTAACATGACAACTGCATGAACATGGCGGTTTTCATTTCATGGCTGCTTTAAGTCTACGCGGGCACACCCATCAAACCTTCTAGGCGTATATGGTACGAAAAAACACGTCACGTGACCCGACAGTGTACCTGTCATTATACTACAATTCACTAACAGAATCGAGGCCCTGGTGTTTTTTGTTTTTTTCGTCCGCAGCCGGAATTTGAACCCGGGACCTCTCGCATGGTATGCAGATGCACTACCGCTGCGCCGTGGCGGAATATAGGGGCAGATCACCGTAAAAGTACCAATCGTCTGCGTATCAACTTTCTGCACGTGCACTCTATTCAGTTACGTTACGGGTGACTTTGCAACAAAAATATAAAGGTTGATGTGCTGCCAACTGTACAAGAAGCTAGGACTCGTGGGATTTTCACCGCTAAATTAACTTCTTTTTTGGGTCATCCAGTCCCATCGTGAAAGGCTGTAATTGAATACCTACCTAATTCAATTTATTAAAACTTAGTGTAAATAATGATAATAGGCTTAAGTATAGTATACATAGTTAAGTTACTAACATAGCCGTAAGTTCTTATTTTTTACTTATATAATATAATACTAATAGCAACAGTGTCCATATTATATAAGTAAAAAATAGGCAACAGGTAGACGCTTGAAATATTCAAATATTGTGAAGATAATGGTACGGAACCCTTCGTGTGCGAATCCGACTCGCACTTGGCCGGCAGGTATTTTGGCAATTGGTTATTGGGCACCTGTGAATACCACAACAGAGCAATGTTTGGTCAAATAAGGAAGGAAAAACTAGGGTTGGAAGCACATAAGTCACACAATTTTTGGGAATGTGAAAACCACTTATTATAAAATTACTCTACATCTTATTTACATCAACGGAGAGCTGTCATGAAACAATGACATAGACATACACGTTTTCTTACAAAAATTAAGTGAAATGCTTTTTTAATTAATTAGCTGTTATTGAACAATAATAAGCGGTGGTAGCCTAGTGGGTAGAACATTAGACTCGGAAGCGGGAGACCCAGGTTCGATTCCCAGTGCGGGCATGTACCTATGACTTTGTTTTCTAAGTCATGTACATTTGTGAAGTTATAGTAGCAATACCACTCGCTAACGGTGAAGGAAAACATCGTGAGGAAACCTGGCTGTCAGAGCTATTCACATACCTCAGCGCTTGAAATCGCCAATCCGCGGTGGGCACGCGTGGTACATACTCTCTCTTTGAGAGAAGGCCTGTGCCCTACAGTGGGACTTATATAGGTTGCTTATAATATAATGAACAATAATTTTATGACAATTTGACATAATATGTCCTTTAGTTCGCCGAACCCTAGAATTGACTTTGAACTTCTGTTCAACTTGATTCCTGTTCATTAAAACAAAGCTAACGTGCATCAACTTTAATAATTTATAAAATTATTCTCCGAGTGACACAAAGCCTGCATCGTGTTCACCGGCCGCGAAATGACTTAAGTCACGGTCGTGCTGAGTTCATGTTATTAAAGAGAGAATCTATACCAGAAAGTAAACTGACTTAACATTTTCTCCTTTGCCTTTTCATGCAAATGGCAAGTCGGGAAAGTCCCAATTTAAATCCAGTGCAAGATTCACTATGTTTTCTATTATGCCACCCACCTATCAAACACGTGTGCAATTTCCTTATCCTCCACGTACAGGTACATAAGTCGATACTGAGATAAAGTGGATATTTGCAAACATAATATTCGCGAGAAGATCGATTGTAGCGATTGTACAGAAAAAATGTAGATTATTCTATGATATTAATGAATATATAAACACACTAGGGAATCAAGAGCGTGTGTGGAG
This sequence comes from Yponomeuta evonymella, assembly GCA_963969515.1. Taxonomy (NCBI): domain Eukaryota; kingdom Metazoa; phylum Arthropoda; class Insecta; order Lepidoptera; family Yponomeutidae; genus Yponomeuta; species Yponomeuta evonymella. The sequence goes on along the minus strand of OZ018348.1, from coordinate 14,124,082 downwards.
TGTACTTCTGTGGAGTGATCGGTGTCCATTACTCTAGTATATTATATTACACACATATGTGTCATACACTAGTACATACAAAGGCTTCATTATTATATACGGCACAGGCCTTCTCAGAGAGATAAAAAATAGCCTATGTGCTAATCCAGACAATAATCTATCAACATAGATATAATCTATCACAAACATTCATCCATACATACAAACTTTCGCGTTTATAATATTAGTAAGGGTTAAAACTATCTTTACCACGATAAGCTTTTAAAGGGGCGTAGAAAAAAAGTACACTGTAGGTAAATTAAAAGATATTAAAATATTATTTTGCATAAATTTTTATGTTTTTAATATATTTAGGTAGTCTTCTCTCCGTGGAACGCCTAGGAAACTACTGAGTTGACTCTGGTAGTAAATATTCGTGTTCTAATAGACATGGGCAGAGTAACTTGAAGAGTTCTTAACTTAATGATCCGAGCGGCTCGTCGTCACCGTCGTCGTCGGCATATTTTTATTTAAGTACCTGGATGACCGAGCTTTGCTCGGTAATTTTTTTGGTTAATCTTGTTTTTTTGGAAATTATATTTAGATCCGATGAAAAAAAAGGAAACAAATAATCGGACTGGAGACAGGCCCGAACCGGCGTCTTCTGGTTTCGGGACCGCCCGATTTCCCAACTGAGTTATTACAACCTTGTAAATGGTGGCGAAATTTACCTTCGTATTCTAATGATATTTTAGCTATTTTACGTTTTTAGGCAATCGGGCGGTCCCAAAGCCAGAATACGATTCCTTGCTGAAATAATTCCAAGCTAAAGCATACAAAACGCCTTAAAGAATATAAATTTAAAGTTGACTGAAAATTACGGCCAGTATGTGGTCTTAAACACCACAAGCAAAGAGTTCAGATAATAAACTGTTCTTAACATCAATATAATATATAGTATAGCATAAGCAGCCTATATACGTCCCACTGTGTAGGGCACAGGCCTTCTCTCAGGGAGAGAGTATGGGCTTAATCACCACGCGTGCCCACCGCGGATTGGCGATTTCAAGCACTGAGGTATGTGAATAGCTCAGACACTCAGGTTTCCTCACGATGTTTTCCTTCACCGTTAGCGAGTGGTATTGCTACTATAACTTCACAAATGTACATAACTTAGAAAACAAAGTCATAGGTACACATAGGCCCGCACTGGGAATCGAACCTGGGTCTCCCGCTTCCGAGTCCAATGTTCTACCCACTAGGCTACCACAGCTGTTTCAAAATAATAATATAATATGTACTTATCAATTAGTTTTGTTAAATAAAATACAAACTACATAATTTATACAATAAATTATAAATTAGCTTGTGGCCCCTATTTTGTTTTGGCTAGTGTATTTATTTTCTCGATTTTAAAGTGAATTTTCTATTTCAAGCATAGATTTACAATACCATAGTAAAATAAGTCTTGGGAAACGTTGGCACGTTATGTTGTGTGGTTTTTTTACTCGAAAATCTTTATTTTGTACCATTGGTTGTTACTCACATTGTAGAATCTGATTTTACCGCTCGAGTTTTCTTTATATTCTGAATGCGAAAGGTGAACTCGCATAATGCAGGAGTCCATGTACTATTGAAATTATTCTGAATAAATCTTTTTTTCACGCAAAAAATCAAGAGAAGTCATTGAAAATCGATTGAACTGAAAAGATTTCCCAATGCTGGTTACTGTCAATTAATCGAGAAACTAAGTCAAAAATACCTTAGAGAAAAAGTCGATACCACTAAATGACAGTTCGGGTTGTGACAGCCGAAATCAATCAATCAGGCCGTACTCATCCCAAAGCACGCAACCTCCTTGTCCTCGGCCATTCTCATCCAGCCATTACCTGGAATCTGCCTTAGATCGTTAGTCCAGCGAAATGAGCAAGGAGTACGACGGCAAAAGAGGTCTCTACGGATGAAATTAAGAACAAAAATATATCATTTCGTAAGGAAATTAATACTTTAATCCCATAGGTACGAATGAAGTCGCGACCACGGACAAAAACCAGGTGTAGTAATATTGCCACTTTGTTTTTTTTTAAATTGCTCATCCATTTCGTGACACAAACTGTGACACACACTTCCTCTTTAAACAGCCGTGTACTCTCGGTTATTTAATGATTTTTACGATGGTTTAATCGCCTCGGAAGTAGCCTAACTTTTTTTATTATTACGCAGACCTAGTTTTCATGATAGCTTTATAAACTTATTGACTTATTGTAGAAAGAAACTTTACTACTAAATTTCTGCTACTACAAAATAGTGGGCTTATTATCCTTACTGATTTCAGGATTGGCCTCTAGGTAGGTATCTAGTGCAAAGTTTTGTTGTGGGTAAACTATAAATTTAATTATACAACTGGAAACATTCTGATTAATTGCAAATTGTACGAAACGGTCGACTAACCAAGCTGAAATAATGAAGGTGCAGCCATTCAATGAGACCGATTCAAAGCCCCGATTCGCGAGTCAAATCAAACCGCTTTTACTGCCGAGTTTGCCTTAAAACTTCTGCATGCTGAGGTAACAGGAAAGTTTCAGAAGAATGATGAGCATTTTCGGCATAGGCATGAAAGGGGCACACCTGAATAAGGAATCTACTGAGCCTTGGGGGGCGAGTCTCAAAATGCATAGTGCGATATTAATATGGTAATTCGCATTTCAAAGTTTTGAAACAGTTGAGTTTTTATTTTTTTTTCCCGATGGTATAAGTAATTTTAAGAAACTAATTTCGTTTTTTTTTTGTGATTCATCAAGTTAAACACAATACTTTTTTTCAATATTAAACTGCGTGACGTCATATGTGAGTAGTACCAGTGCAGTGGAATCGTGGTTGGGCAGGTTGCATTTAATTTTAGTGGTCGTCGTGAAAAAAACTTGTTGGCAACACTGGTCGTTGTATTTGTTTGACGTGACACAATGGTGGGAATCGAATGACATCGATATATTTGACAGATGAAGTTGCCAGGCCATTGGTAGTTTTTCCACAGAATAACTACTACAGACGATATAACATGTGACGTCACCATAGAGGTCAAATGAAGGGCATTTAAATATTATTATTTACTCAAAATAAGGCTCATCTTTTAAGATACAAATTAATCTCTTACATTAAAAATACTGTAGTTTGGATGCTAAGCTCGAAATGGTTTTCGATTTAGGCAGTTCACTTTTTTTTTGTATCCCGAATTGTTATTTCATTACACTATTGGTAATCTACTGACCAATCGCATTCCAGTGGCGTAACCTATGTAGCTTAAATCGGCGCCTCGCGTGATTCGATTTTCTTCACGAGAGATACCTATTTAATTTATGCGGGTTATACTAGTAAAGTAAAATTGTACTGTTATTGCTTAGTAGACTGCAAAATAGAGGAAAATAACAACTTTTGTCGTGCTGATATTATTCTATTGAACAATTCTATAGTAGGTAACTTGTACTTTCGCTCTGGGACATATCTGACCTTTGGGTCGGATGTGGCTCGGAGCAATTTATTTGGTTTGGTTTTATTATTACTATTTCGTTTTTTAGGTTCCGTACCCGTACTCTAATACTAAGACTCCACTGTCCGTCTGTCTGTCTGTCACCAGGCCCTATCTCATGAACCGTAATAGCTAGACAGTTGAAATTTTCACAGATTATCTATGTATTTCTGTTGCCGCTATAACAACAAATACTAAAAATATTTTATATTGAATAGGTACCTAATTACAATGTTCAGTGCTCACAAAACTGTTCGTTTAAATATAAACATTATTATGGGCCCAGTAAAATAGGTAGAAGTAGAAATTTAAAAAAGAGGCATTGTTAAATGTAATGTATCCTTAGTAATATTATAACAGCGAAAGTTTGTATGTATTGATGGATGTTTTTTACTCTTTTACGCAAAAACGGCTGAACGGATCCGGATGAAAATTGCACAGAGATAGATTATAGTCTGGATTAGCACATAGCACACATTAGATCACTTCCTCAGCATAACGCTGACTCAGCTGCCTTTTGTGGCAACTTAGATAGACCACAGGCTACATCTATGGTCCTGTTTTATCTATTCGTTTTGTCTGATCTGTATTTAGTTTTCTTTCTGTTTTTGTGCATATTATGTTACTTATCTGCTTATTTGGTTTCTGTGATGTATCTTGTTTGGTATAGTAAATGTGTTTATCTACACTAATGTTGTAACATTCTACTTATGTTTTCAATACTTGACTTATAATTACTACTGTTATAGCGCAGACAACAAAACACTCAATTTAAGCAATTTCACATGATGGTATAATATTCACATCGATATCGTAAAATCTCAATATAACATCAATAAAACGCGACCAACTTGATTGCAGGGCCAATCAGGTTGGTCGCGTTTTATTGAAGCGCGCAGCTGCGCTCTCATTGGTTAAATTTTAATGGCGGCAAAATCACTGTGATTATACACGTACGCGTGAATTTAATTTTTAATTGCATTAGTGACGATAAAGTAGTGTATGCAACTGCATATAACACGGGTATTAAAACACTCGTTACTATTATGAAACTCGCTGCGCTCGTTTCATAAACTCACACTCATGTTTTAATACCCTTCATTATATGACAGTTGCATAAACTACTATTATCTACTCTGATACTATAATACAAAGATTATAAAACTGAAAACAAAACTCTTATGACAAACATTACGCATAGGCCAAAATAGGCCATAAACTGGTCTTGTATGGACACCTGTATCATAATATAACTTTTAATCATAACGACACACCTATACAACCTCCAGCTGGACCAACAAGGTTGAACCTCTACTTAAAAAAAAGGTTTCAATGAACGAGTCCGCGGCGACGCAATACGCATGCGCAATCGATGTTTGCGCCTTGGCGCCAACATTTTACATTTAAAAAAACTTTTCAGTATTTAAACAAGGTTTGGTTCTGTTTGTAAAATAAATTAGTTTTTGTGTAAAAAAATGTCTGAAAGCGAGGATAGTGGTAATTGTACACCACCAGACATTCTGGAAGCTGCGTCAAACATGACTATGAACCTGTTACCGGCGAAATCTAGGAGCAACTACCGATAGGTAATAAATGTTACCACGAGTTCATGGGATGGAAAATGAATATTTTCTGTATTATAGTATGAGAGTAGATAAAGTAGTGTGTCACACTGTACATAACTTGGTCTTATAACACTCGTGTGATACTATAAAAAAACGAGCCGTAGGCGTTGCATAATAAGGGTTCTTATAACACACTCGTGTTATAAGAACCCTTATTATGCAACAGTATCATAAACTACTATTCTTCTTCTTCTTCATAGGCGGTTTTTAGCCCGGAAAAATACACATCTTAATAATCACGCGAACGAAGTCGCGGGCAACAGCTAGTAATATATCTAATATATTGTGTCTTTAGCTATAAGTACTAACATATATAGTTTTAAGCTTACTAACTAAAATGACTGTTACTTACTTGAGATAAAATAAATATTATTATGGCTCCGCAGTTTGTTTTAATCTGAATATGTTTATATTTGTTTTAATCACTTTGGTGATTTTTAAATGTTCTTTGTCAGTGATTCGTTTTGGTAAGTCCGTAAACATGTGTAACGTATTTGTGTTAATTTTCTCCAACATTTTCATGCATTGTTTAGCGAATAGATTTTCCCACGCCTTTTGTGTCTACAAGTGCAGTCCGTTGGTTGATTTTGCTAACCCTTACACGTGTTTGAACTAGCTAGACCACCGAGTAATTTGCATCCGCCAGAATTAATCTCAGAGTTCGAAGTAAAGGAGCAACCATAAATTTACCCACTGCATTTAATTTTGTGGTTACTGCATTTAATTTTGTGGTAATTTATTTATTTTTGTGTAATATTATTAATATACCGGCTGACGGCTGACCTGGAAGACGTTGTTTTGCCACGTTAGTTAAGCCTACGACCTATTCTCAGACCTACCAAATATACACAAAAAAATTCATAAAAATCGGTGACACCGGTTCGGAGAAGTTCGATAACAAACACTTGACACCCTGTAATTTAGTGTAGGTACTACAACGTTTCGCATGAATTATCATGCTAAGTACTTATACAAGTACTTGTACATATACTTATAGAAATCAAATATTAAAAAGTTCAGTATACAGCCTACATACGTCCTACTGTAGGGCACAGGCCTTCTCTCGAAGAGAGAGAGAGAGAATCGTCTTAAGCCCATGTCTACAGTGGTTGTAAATCACAAAGTTTCTTGTAAACTACGTATCTCTACTACGGATAAGGTAAGGTTGAAAAATAGTTTTCCTTAGTATTTCGTTAACTTAGCATGGTTAACGAAATACTAAGGAAAACTATTTTTCAACCTTACCTTATCCGTAGTAGAGATACGTAACTATTTATTTAACCTATTAAGCACAATATTGCTTCCCTGCACAAAATCTCTAGTGAAGGAACAAACACCGTGCTGTTTAATTACAAAGCTTGTTCTTGTTTCAACTTTATTACGAACGCGCTGCAGCGTCAATAATAGGGTTAAAATTACAGAGTGTGAAAATTGTAATGCCTGAACTCAAAGTTACGAAAATGGAATACCAAATTAAACTGCTTTATCCATAAAATATTACTGAGGCGAATATACTTCGATCAAATATAAGTATTGTTATAAATATGTATTGGCGAAGGGCAAGATAAAAAATACCCTAACGACTAATGAAACTTGATGAATCGAAAGAGTTTTATCAGGATCGTGGCAAGTGACAACCTTGGTATCTGCCTTCCCCTCCGGGATACAGTCATGAGTTTATGTAATGTATGTTCCGGAGAAATGAGTATTTATTTTTGATCATCAAAACTGCCAAAATGTTAGCACGCAAAGGTCGTGTAATTTCTGGCGTTTAGTACTTGTTTTCATGGTACACTTGTTAAAAGCCGGATGTAGAAGGATACAAGCAACTTTGCGTCAACAGCACTTTGTAAACACCCCCTGAGGCTATGTTTCCGTTTAGTTATATAGTGAGATGGCCGTAAAGCGTCGACTGTTCTAAAATATCTATCGAGAGCATGCAAAAACAATATTTTGTTCCCACGGGTTAACCCACCCTGTTAGTAATAACAACCTCCAAACAATACAATCACTTTACCTGGTCCCAGACTAGGAAACCTCTGCTATGGTACAGTAAAATATCAATAATCGTGAAGATAACGATTTTCGATGATGTTCATTAATACAATCTGACGAAAAATATTTTTATTCACGTATTACAAATACAAATCGGGCTCAAACTGTGACGACGCAAGATGCTAGTCTCGCCTTATAATTAGAGCCACGGCTAAAATTTCGAGTTAACTTTACTACCGCGTCAGTGAGCTTCATCATCAGCCATTTAACGCCCACTGCACGACATCGGCCTCCTTCGTGGTTTTCATAACCATGAGGGGTTTTGCCTTAATCGCCACGCTTGGCAGGCGGGTCAGTGAGCGCTCGATAAAGTTCCTCGTAAATTGACCACGTGACCACCAAAAATCTTTGTTAAGTTGGTATTATTATCACCAAATGAATTCATAATTGTGAAATCTAACTTAATGCCCTATTATAGAGTCGCTTATACAAATATCAAAATATTTGATTCATCATAACAAATCGAAATTTATATTATTTGATTCATACATTTCCTACAACTTTCTCATGCATATTTTTAGTCTAGCACTTTTCGTTTTCGATAAAACGTATGGATGAATCAATCAGTAAGTGAGTATACGACATTGTAGCTTTATATATATATACTAGGGGGTGAACCCCCTGCGCGCTTCGCGCGCCAACCCCCAGCCGCTCCGAGCTTCGCTCTCCGCGGCGCTCGGCCTAGGGCCTCGCTAGACACTTGACGTTGGGATTGTTTGAGTGGGAACATGTATGGTCTCGGCCTTCGGCCTCGGCCTGGACGGAGCTCGGCCTTCGGCCTCGCCGCGGCAGTGTTCCTCGTTCTTACTTCACAATTTTATGTTTTGCGTTGCAATCATTTAACTCTCCGCACCAGTCTCATCGAGAGTTAACGGTGTTTTTATTATTTATAGAAAAAAAAACACAAATAGTGTGTGGTACAGGGAAAGACGTAGTCACACATTAGGAATCGTGTTAATAATTTTTGGAAGCATGAGCAAAACATTATAAGTGAGCTACACAATATTGATTTTATTCCGGAATCACTTACTCGTAGTTAGTAAGCGATTCCGGAATAAAGTAAATGATGGCTAACGGTATTGTTCCTATTAACAAGATTCTTCTAAAACACTCTGTAGAGACTGTTTGAGTGGTGGAGTTTTGATAAATAAGATCGACTTAGACCACTTTTTAAATTATATTAAGTCGCCATTTAAATCGACTTTTATGTGAAGAATTTTAGTTAAATGCTGCTTAAGCCACATTTAAGAAAGTGGTGCAAGTTGCTCTAAGACTTGTTAATGAAAACAGAAAGATAATAGTATGAATTTTCGCCTTTATTTAAAGATAAAATAATTTTAAAATAAACTGACGACATAAGCTGAGAATAAGTGCGTAAAAGTTAGTGGCAAAATCCACTTAGATTCGCATTCATTTACATTTAGCGTGTTTATTATAAAAAATGCCCAAAACACTCGTCAAATGTAGTTTGAATAGTCCGTGGTAGTCTTTTCTTTCATATAGACTATTTAAACTGCATTTGGGGAGTTTTAAAAGGTTTGATAAAATAAAAATTGTTAGTAGGTAAATAGATAATTAGTCATTCACAAAATAGTGTCAATTGTAGCAATAGCAACACAACTTTATTCTGCATAGCATCAGGATGTTGGTCAGTCGTGGAATAGTAAAATGGAGGTTAAATTGGATTAAAATATCGGATAAAAAAAGAAAAAAGTAACGCTTAATTTAAGTTTATAAGCATTGATGACTAAGCAAGATCAACTAAAATAGTAACAAAATTATAAGATGGAAACGATTAGAAAAAAAACAATCCTTAGGTATGTTTTGTTAATACATAGTGCATGCGATAATTGCTAAGCATCGTCTTTGACAGATATTTTTATTGTATAGGTGCATGAAGTTCACCCGCAAGAACTTGTCGCTGTCGCCGAGACGTGTACAGCCGATAGCACATGCACCTTGGTACACTTGTATGTATACTCTTCTGTGTTTCGTGAAGCAAGAGTGCAATTAAAATGTCGTTTGCACAAATAAAATTTAAGCTTGTTAGTAGTTAGCTAGCATTTTTATACAATTTCTTGTGTTGTGTATGACAACACAAGCAGACGCAATGAAAATGTGCAAATGCTGCCTATGTTGGACTGCTTGGTTGTTCGATATTGTTAGCCGATAAGAAAGCAGCGCGCGGAGCCTTTTCTTTTGATGTGGAATCGATTGTAGAAACTCTTGATGGATGTGGCGGTGGTGGCGTCTTGGTTTGTATCGGGCCGTCTGAGTAGCTAACATTGATACATATTTGTTTCATCGTCCGTAAGCCGCAGCTAACTCACAGGTACGTTTTCTCTGTCAGTTCCTTCTTAGGGGTACATATTATTACAATATCAAAAATAATAATATCTACACTTAAAACCCTGATGCTCAAAACCCCTAAAATTACAACACCTAATTGTTGGTTGGTTGATCTAAATTCAAAATGGCGAAAGTTCTAAATATAGAATGATTATTTGGGGTACCTACGTATCATAATATCGAAGTTAAAAACGCCGGATGTTACAAAACCTACGAATGGAATGCCAAATGTTAAGATAACGAATTCTCATTTTAACGAATGTTCGTAATCCCGAAAGTACGATAAACCATAAAGGTACACAGCGGGACCTGTAGGTTAGACTTGTGATCTCACTGCGTGCTGGTTACCATTAAAATTCTACTGACAAATAAAATTTGTTGCTTATAGGTTACTGTAAGAAGCAAAAGAATATTTGCTTGGCTCGGAAATTAACCTACACTAATAATTTCGGTTAGTTTTCGGTCTTACATGTTCAACCTAACACGCTCCTACGCGCTCCGCTACGCTACGCGCTTCGTCGCACCTATATTTTTGTTGTTGCACATAGAAATTATAAAACTTTGTCATCTTGTACTTTCGGATTTTGAACAATCGGCATTTTAACTTTTCTTGTTTGGTAATTTCGTACTTTCGTTATTTTGATCATAGGTATTTTGAAGCATTAGGTAATCTAGGGGTTTTGAGCATCAGGGTTTTAAGAGTAGATATTATTATTTTAGATATTGTAACATGTACCTCTCCTCAGTCTTGTTTTCTTTTTGTTGTATCGTCATGGCTGATGGGTGTTACTGGATGTACGATTCACCAACGCTTTCCATGCTGTATGATCTTAAGCCCGGTGGATGTACGTCTGTAATGTCACTCTGGTTTTTGCTGTTACCAGGCCCGTCTATCTAATTGGTATGTTCTTCTACTTCTCTTCATTCTGCTTGTTAACATGAGCTTCTCAAGATTATCGGGACCAACCCCACATGTGGTTCTAAGAAAGCTAGGTGATGACATTCTTCATAACGTAGTTAAAGGACATAAACTACGTAGTAGTAGTTAGTCTGCAGGGCTTGTTTTCTTCGATTCAGACAGACCGTGTCGATCTGAAAAAAGAAAAAAAATATGTTTAGTGCTAGAACGGTTTATGGAATGATGTTTTGACCATAGAAAATTTTGATTGCATATTAACGAGTAGGTTTACTAATGTATTGCCAAAAATCGTTTCCCAAAGTAGGTATTACTTCCCAAACAATTTTCCGCAAATTATCACTTGGCAAAAAAACATTTCTCAAAACAACTTAAAGCAAAAGTTATTATGGCAAGTTATTGTTTACCAAATAAATACTTGGTCAAATTTGTGGGGTCGCAGTTCTAATCTAACTTAACCCACTTTTCTGGTAACAGTTGGTGTCTGTGGGGGTCACAGTTCTAACCTTTTTTTTTTTTTTTTTTTTTTGTTGACGGGGGGGAAATCTTCTAAAGATACCCGACCTTCTGGGGGGAAAGCCGGGTTATGTTGGATTTTTACCAACTAAAACCCCCCCGGTGGCATTCATCCGTGCTTTGTGGGGAGCGCCGGGTACTGGCGAGAACACTTCCGGTGCTCCCTTTGCACCGTGCGTGTGTGCACCCTGCTCTGGGTTGGCTGTGGCCATCCCTAGTGCCATCACCACGGCAACGAGGAGCCACGCCTGGTTGCCGTCTTCCCGGAGTCGCTGACGGACGGATCGAGCCCCCACTCTCACCGGCCACGACTCCAAGGTCCCCTTTTAGTCGCCTCTTACGACAGGCAGAGGATACCGTAGTTCTATTCTTCGCCCGAGACTACAGGGCTTGGGCCTGGCTAACGGCGCCTGTTGCCGTTGCCTCTTCGGCCCCGTCTCCGAGCAGGGTCGGCTCTTTCCCGCTCCCGCTCAGCCTCCTCCTTCCGCGATATTACGACCTCGCAGAAGGTGGTCACGGCCTCCCACTGGGTCTCTCCCTCCACCATGGCTGCCACCACAGAGGGCAGGGAGAGGTCTCCTCCAATCTGGGCCACCAGATCACTGCGCTCGGAATGCCACGCTGGACACACCTCGAGCGTGTGCTGCGCGTCATCGCATTCCGCAGCGCAGTGGTGACACCTCGGCGATTGCTCGCGCCCAATTCTGTTCAGGTACTCACTGAAGCAGCCATGCCCAGTGAGCACCTGTGTGAGCCGAAAAGAGACGCTCCCGTGCTCTCTGTGGTACCATCTGCCAAAGTTCGGCAGGATCGCACTGACCGCCCGTTGGCGTGCGCTCCGCGGCTCTCGAAGCCGCTCCCGCCACTCGCGCCGTGCTTGCCGGTGCGCATCCTGTCGGAGCCTTCCGACCGCCCGAGGCAGCAGGGTTTCCCCCCCTTGGCGAATTTCGCGGAGTCGGTGATACACCCTCGCGTCCATGTCAGCCAGTATGTCCAGGGGTGGAAACCGAGCCAGGACCGTTGCCGCGTCGAAGGAAATCGTGCGGTAACCACGTGCCACTCTAATGGCCATTCGGCGCTGCACACCCTTCAGCTTCACCTTGCTGCGTGGATTGCCGGATAGCCGTTCAGCCCATAGGGGTGCCCCGTATAGTGCTATAGATCGCACGACCCCCGCGTAAAGTCGGCGAACACTCCTTTGGTCCCCCGAGATTTGGTAGGATACCATGCAAGGCACCCGCCACCTTTTCGATCCGAGGGACCAGGCGGTCGAAATGCTCCGTAAACTCCCATCGCCCGTCCAGGATGACCCCCAGGTACTTCATGTACCGGCTCACCTGTATTACGGCGTCGCCCACGCGTACCGATGAGCTCGGCGGCTCCTCGCCCCTCGGGAGGTCGTGAAACCACAGAGCCTCGGTTTTGTGAGGGGCTACCTCCAGGCCCAGCTCGCGGATCTTGCGCACGACGCATGCCACCCCCGTCTCGGCAAGCCGAGTGGTCCTCTCGAAGTCCTCCCCCTCCGCCAGGACCAGAGTGTCGTCTGCATAGCAGACGACATAAACGTCGTTAGGAAGAGCGACTCGCAGGACCACATCGTAGGCAAGATTCCACAGCAGGGGGCCCAGAACCGACCCCTGAGGAACTCCGCAGAATACTTCCCTCCGGTGAAGCGATTCGTCCCGACCCAGATATTCTATGCTCCGGTCGCGTAGGTAGTCCCTCACAATATCCCGCAAGTACTGGGGCATCTGGTGGCGCACCAGGGCCGCCCCAATCGCGCTCCAGGGCAGGGAGTTAAAAGCGTTTACGATGTCCAGGCTCACCGCTAGTACTACTCTGCCCTGGGAAACTGCCTGCTCAGCAACTGAGCGCACTCGAAATATCGCGTCCACCGTGGAGCGCCCGTGCCGAAAGCCATATTGGCAGTCCGACAGGTCTGGACCCACGCGCCACAGGTGGAGTGTGAGACGCTCAGCTACCACTCGCTCAAACAGCTTCCCGGCCTCGTCCAAGAGACATATCGGCCGGTACGCCGAGGGCGATTCGGCGGCCCTGCCCTCCTTTTTCAGGAGAACGAGTCGCGCCCGCTTCCAGTCCGAGGGGAAGGTCCCGGTTCGGAGGCAGCTGCTGAAGAGCTGCCTTAGTCGGTCCCCTAGGGCGCCCAACGCCAGCACCCAGGCGCGACCCGGTACACCGTCAGGACCCGGAGCGGTGTTACGCGCCGCTAGGCGCTTCACAGCGCGGTCCAGCTCACCCCTTTCCACTTCGAGGTCCTCGGTCCAGGCCAGCGGATCTGACGTCGCTGTTGCCACGTTTTGAGGCAACTCCGCGTTCCTCGGGAAAAGGGTGTCTACTACCCTAGTCACGAGGTCCTGGTCGAGAGTCTCCGTCAACGGAGGGACCCACGGTCTGAGCTTTCCCAGTACTGTTTTGTACGGGCGCCCCCATGGATCCCCGTTGAGCGTGTCCAGGAGCTCCTTCCAGGCCCGGACCTTGGCGTTTGCGACCGCGATTTGAAACGCCTTCACCGCCTCCCGGTACGGCAAGTAAGCCGCAGACCTTTCCTCGGGCGTGGCTCGGCGTCGTCTCCGGGCCCTGGTGAATTGGCGCCTAGCACGCAGACACCTCTCACGCAGCTGCGCCAGCTCCTCCGACCACCAGTACGCCGATCGACGTTCCACACGCCTGGCACGAGGCATCGCAGCGTCACAGATCGACGTCATGGCCTCCCCAAACCAGGCTGCTTCAGTCTCCGGATCCATCGGGTTAGGCGCCTCCGACCAAGCCGCCGTACTAGCGGCCGCAAGGAGCAGGTCCCGGTCCAGTTTTTTAAGAGCCCAGCGCCTAGGAGGGCCGTCGCTGGTTCTCCGTCGGACATTGGTTGGCTGCAGTTTGATGTCCAGCAGGATGTAGCGATGGTCAGAAAGAGTGACCAGCTCTTCCGCCACCCGCCAGCCCGTCACCACGCCGGAGGCTGCAGCGTTTGCCCACGACAAATCCACGATGGACTCCCCCTGCAACCTCACACAGGTGCTGACGGAGCCCCGGTTCAGGAGTCCCAGGTCGAGAGCAGCCGCCCACTCAAGGACCGACTCTCCCCTTGCGTCGTCCCGAAGTTCACCCCATGCCCGAGCGTGGGCGTTGAAATCGCCAACGACTAAAACCGGACGGTTCTGGTAGCGGCGGATGAACACTGCGAGCTCATCCAAGTAAGCCTCGAAGAGGGCCAGACTTATGTTGGGCGAGACATAGCAGCCGATGACGGCCAAAGGCCCCCATTGAACCGCTACGACGCCCTGTCCTTTCTCCAAAAGAGAGCACGGTGGAGTTGCCGCTCCCCCTCCCCAAAAGACTGCCACAGAGCCCCCGTCGTCACCAAACCATCGAGGATGATTTGGAACGCTATAGGGCTCTGCGACTACTGCCAGAGCAATCTGCCACTCCGCAAGGGTCTGCAGTAGCAGGTCCTGCGCCCCGCGGCAGTGATTCAGATTGCCCTGAAGTATCTTTAGGGGCTTAAAGGCAAGGCCTCCATGGCCTCCGGCGGGCTACTGCCCGGTTGGCTCAGCACGGCCGGCCCTGCCTCCTTGGGTCCTAGCGGGAGAGGATCCTGCATTCCTCTCTTCCTACCTTTGCCCTTCTTGGGGGGAGCGCACTGTTTGCCGCCCAGCCTGTGGTCCGAGGGGCGGCCAAGGTCAGCACACAGCGGGCACTTAAGGACCCCGGCGGAGCAGGCGCTGGCTCTATGTCCTGGCTCACCACATGCGTAGCATCGAGTGCTGCGATCTTCTGCGTTTGGGCACTGGCCTCGAACATGTCCAGTTTCCAGGCAACGGAAACATTGCAAAGGCCTGGGTGCCAAGGCTTCCACACGTGCTGAGATCCAGTCCCCGATCCGTATCCGGTGTGAGGTCGTCACCTTGCGGACAGCGGCCAGCGGGCACCGAACCCAGGCTGTTCCCAGTCGGCGGGTAAAATACCGGATTGCGCCAACCTTTACCTAACCTAACCTAACCTAACCCACTTTTCTGGTAACAGTAGGTGTCTGTGGGGGTCGCAGTTCTAACCTAACCTAACCCACTTTTCTGGTAACAGTAGGTGTCTGTGGGGGTCGCAGTTCTAACCTAACCTAACCCACTTTTCTGGTAACAGTAGGTGTCTGTGGGGGTCGCAGTTCTAACCTAACCTAACCCACTTTTCTGGTAACAGTTGGTGTCTGTGGGGGTCGCAGTTCTAACCTAACCTAACCCACTTTTCTGGTAACAGTTGGTGTCTGTGGGGGGTCACAGTTCTAACCTAACCTAACCCACTTTTCTGGTAACAGTAGGTGTCTGTGGGGGTCGCAGTTCTAACCTAACCTAACCCACTTTTCTGGTAACAGTAGGTGTCTGTGGGGGTCGCAGTTCTAACCTAACCTAACCCACTTTTCTGGTAACAGTTGGTGTCTGTGGGGGGTCACAGTTCTAACCTAACCTAACCCACTTTTCTGGTAACAGTAGGTGTCTGTGGGGGTCGCAGTTCTAACCTAACCTAACCCACTTTTCTGGTAACAGTAGGTGTCTGTGGGGGTCGCAGTTCTAACCTAACCTAACCCACTTTTCTGGTAACAGTTGGTGACTGTGGGGGTCACATTTCTAACCTAACCTAACCCACTTTTCTGGTAACAGTAGGTGTCTGTGGGGGTCGCAGTTCTAACCTAACCTAACCCACTTTTCTGGTAACAGTTGGTGTCTGTGGGGGGTCACAGTTCTAACCTAACCTAACCCACTTTTCTGGTAACAGTAGGTGTCTGTGGGGGTCGCAGTTCTAACCTAACCCACTTTTCTGGTAACAGTTCGTGTCTGTGGGGTCGCAGTTCTAACCTAACACACTTTTGTCTTGATGAAACTTGACGCAGTAAAATTATGCGAAATGATAATTTGACCAAATGAATAAAATGCGAAATGAAAACTTGTTAAAGTTTCATTTGGGAAATGAAACTGATGCCATAAGTTTATTGGGAAGTAAAATTTGGCGAAAATACTTTGGCTAAACGGGGCGGTATCCCTAACGAGTAGTCTGTGGCATTTCCGAATACATATCAGATTTTGTCACACTTGTATTATGTTAAAAAGTACAATTTACAGAGTACTATCATCATCATCATCAGCCATTTTACGCCCACTGCAGGACATAGGCCTCCCTCATGGTTTTCATAAGCCTGAGGGGTTTTGCCATAATCGCCACGCTCGGCAGGCGGTTTGGCGATCGCAGTATGCGGTTGGAATCTCAGTGTCTTATACAATACTAAAATACAAGTAAGTATTTATAAGTATGAAATATAGAAATACCTATATCAAAAATAAGTTTCATGTAATTCAAGACTTTAAAAGTAAGATGAATAACATGCAGTGGTTGTTATGTTACTTTTGAACATAAAAGCGGCAGTGTTGCACCGATAGAACACCGGCTTCACATGTGTGAGGTCGTGGGTACATTTCCCAGCATGTACATATGACTTTTATTTGTTGTAGTTGTGAAGGAAAACATGCGAAGGACGTTCGGACTCGAGTGTCTGAGGTGCTCACATATCGCAGTGCTGGAAAATTTTAAGCGCGTAAAAATATGAACATCTACAGACACTTGGGAGGTTTCCTCACGATATTTTTAATGGTATGGCCAGAAGATAGATTTTAGTAAAAAAAGTGTTAGGTTTTTACCTGTATTAATTAGTATTTTCTATCTGTCTTCGGTCATTTTGGAAATCCATGGAGGAGGCCTATGTCCAGCAGTGGACTTCTTGTGGCTGAATGATGATGATCTGTTTTTATGTTCCAACATTACGGTTTCAATGGATTGGCTTCAATCTGAAACGTAGACAAAATGTATTAGTTTATTTGTTCATATTTCGACAGTTTTGTATATAGGGTTTTGCAGAGAGGTCAGGTATAACTTAATTCAGGTGAATCTACTTATTAATACAATTTTCGTTATGCTATTAAATTAAAAATCGCGAATAGAATATCAGATATATACAAAATTTCGATATTGGCTGGGGATATATAACCTATATAGTTTTTGTGATTTCAGCGTTGATATTTTAGTATAGTTACCTATTAATTAATGATGTGTAGAATATCAACCTTAAGTTTTATCGAACCTTAGATCATAGGGTGTTGAATTTGAGATCCGACAAGAGAATATGTAGTTTTAGAATCATGTGTATATAACATTGACTCGGCGTATAAGAAGACTCCCTCGTTGATCTAGTCGTTAAGCCGCTTAGCTAACAGAACAGAGGGCTTTGGTTCGATTCCCACTGGGGGCTGCAGTACGTTTGTACAAATGGCCTCAGTTTGAGTGTATTTTCAAGTTTGTGACGTCCTTGTTTGGTTACCATAGCATAGGGTATCCTAGTTTGGGACCAACTCAAGTGATTGTGTTGTATGGAAGTTATTATTATTATTACGTTTATGCTATTTGAACGGTGTTAGTTATAAAAAAAAATATAAAAACATTTTTTATAAAACTTCTGAAACTCAGTTTTACAATTGAGGAGTGTTTAAGATATTAAAAACCTATTTAGAGGCTAAAAATTCCACCCATGCCGGGATTTGAACCCGCGATCTCTGGCTTACCGTACCATCGCTCACCCAACTGAGCTAATGGGCAAGTGCAGGCATCGGTGAAATTTCGAGCCTCTTTACAGACTTCTCTGTATTACGTACACACAAGTGATGTAAATTGCTTCGGCCGGATGTCGCTGCCCATTAGATCAGTTGAGTGAGCGCTGGTACGGTAAGCCAGAGGTCGCGGGTTCAAATACCGGCATGGGTGGAATTTTTCGCCTCTAAATAGGGTTTTAAAATTGTCCTCACTACGGGTTAAAAACAAAAAAAATAATATAATAGTGTAACATAATTAAAATGAACAAAATATAAATCTCTTTAAATGAGCTTTTAGTTTGTCTTTCCCTTTAACACTATAATTTAGGAGTGTGATTAGGTGGAGAGATTATTTCAATTATAATTTAGGAGTGTAGAGACTCTTATCTTATAAAGATATGATTTAAAATGTCATTTCAAATGCAGTGAGTATTTGCATTTGAGGAGTGTATTAGTGGAATCGCTTTTTAAATAATTCTAATGAATTCGATAATATAATATGTTACCTGTTCGTTACATTTTTTCAAAAATTAACATGGATTGCAGTTTTTCTTGAAAAGTCGTAATCAAGTCTTGCGTGGTGTAGTGCCCGAATGACATCAGAATGACAAGAATCTGAAATTAAATCAAATCGTTTTAGAAAACTGTTTTACAAGTGTTATTGAAATAAGCGGTGATAGCCTAGTGGGTAGAACATTGGACTCGGAAACGGGAGACCTAGGTTCGATTCCCAGTGCGGGCATGTCTAGCCTATGACTTTTCTTTCTAAGTTATGTTCATTTGTGAAGTAACAGTAGCAATACCACTCGCTAACGGTGAAGGAAAACATCGTGAGGAAACCTGGGTGTCTGAGCTATTGACATACCTCAGCGCTTGAAATCGCCAATCCGCAGTGGGCACGCGTGGTGATTAAGCTCATACTATCTCTCTCTTATTGAAATAACACATTATTGAAATAACGCATTATCTGTTTATTAGCACTGATAAAGTAAATAAAGTTAAAAAGCTAGTTGAAACTTACTATTTTTTGTCGTACAATCGACAATCGAGTACTATAGCCGTTGGGAAGCATAAGACGAGATTGGCAGAGGACCGAAAGGGTTCGCACAGCAGTAAAGAGACTTATGCTCAGCAGTGGGTTCCATTCATGTGTTAAATAGATAGATAGATAGATACAATTTAACGCGATCAACTTGTTTTAAAATTGGAATTGCGATATTTATTTATGTTTGTTTTCTGGATAAATACTTCAATTAAATATAGATATTTAAGATAATATAATTGAGGAAACGGTTTTCAGGTTTAGCGTTATTTCAATAAGGCATTTAGAAATAAATGACATAAAATAATATAATTTAAATTGTCAGTAAGCATGGAGTCGTGTTATGTATTACTCTGCTTGTATTACTTACATAGAGATGTAATAGTTGTTCAATGTTGACGGCGAGCTGTCCGTCAGCTCTCCTCATAGTGCAGCTGCGGAGACAACGTCGCTGTAGATGAGGCCACGTCGTTGGCATTATTGGTTGGGTCGATGTATGTCTATGCTGTTTGCGATATTTTCCAATCCCTGTAATTTTTTCAAAAATAAATTAGTCGGTGTGAATATTGCAAAAATGTTGTTACTTGATATTGTACATCAACCTTTAGATGCGTGCAATTATGCAAACAAAGAACTTTGAAACTAAAACGTAAAGTTGATAAAAACTTAACAATATACAAATAGGTACCTACATTTCATTAAATAAAACACTTGATGTGAGTATTGACTCGTTACCTCCTGGCTTGGTAATGTTAGTCATACTATCTTGATGGTTGGCCGAAATGTTGCGAGTTTCATCTGAAACAGTCTGCAAATTCTACCAAACTAACTACCTACTTACTTTTACTCAAACTACTCTATACTACAATTTAGATAGACATAAATAAGAGTATTATTTCGAGTGGGCAAATATGGTAATATAACGAATATATAAAATAAACTAACAATTTCCTATAAAATAATTCTATAAGAAAAACGTAACTACGGAATAACTACCTAAGTAATTAGTAGAAATTTATTTATCTAAATATATGGTTGGTTTCCATCAAGACCCGTAGGCGTTATCTTGTTACATTTCACATGTTCAATGACTTTACTACTTCATCATTTAGTTTTTCATCGATTATATTTAAATTTAAAGACTTATTGAGACTGTAATAGTTACTTGGGGTCAAAGATTATTGTCACACATTCAGAATATTAAAAAAGTGGCTTACCAAGTCCAGATCTCGATCTAGATAGTCTCGATCTTTGTCTAATGTTCTATAGATAATGGTACGGAACCCTTCATGCGCGAGTCCGACTCACACTTGGCCGGTTTTTTATTAGGTATTCTACATAGTTTACAAAAAAGGGTATTCATATGACTCACACGTCACTTTTATCCTCAGCCATCTTTGGCTCTCAGTATTTTCTATTTTATATTTCATAACATCCAGCTTTTGTCTACACCTAAACAAAGTGTTAATAGAAATGTGCATAAAAAATTATTCTTTATTCCTAGATTGTGAAATAATTTAAAAAACAGGTCTGACAAAAGCTAAATGAAATGAGATTAGATAAATCATCCAAGTGATTGCTATACTACTTTTTTGGAGTAGAAAATCATTAGACAGGTGATTTTTTTAAGAAACGCCAAGGAGGTACAACCCCTTGCGTTTTTTTATTGTGGTGTCCCCATTGTACGGGCCTAATCCACCTAGCTACGTAAAAAGCAAATAATAAACATACATACGTTAAATACCTATAATAAATAAATGGGGGGGGGTTTTATAATAAACTTACAAAGATTAAATACGCAAATGATATATTTAAAAGAGATGGAAGTAATGGTTGTTTGCGGACCTCAGGAACAGTCAACCCTAACCTACGCCATCCAAAATCCACTGCTGGGCACAGGTTTATTTTCCGCGGTCACACGTCGACAATCTGCTGGACATAAGCCAAATATATATATTTAATAATACATAATTTATAATATAATAAATATTTATATAACTATAAATAAATGAATAATACAATATTTACATTACGGTTAAGCGTTAATTGGAAAGTAGTCGTGACTTATCAGTGTTTATATTATTACACTCTAATAAGACACTATAACTAAAAATATATACACAAATCCGTATTCTGGAGAAGTACCCCATTGCCACGACCCTAACAAATAACTTGCGCTAAATTAACATTCAATTAACGGCCCTTCATCCACATTCGCTTTTATCATTCTCTCCATACTTACAAACCAACGCAACATTTCTGTCGTAATTCTGGTCACTACTTCATCTTTCAGTCATTCACAACTTTCTCTTATCACACTATTGCGTATCCTGTCATACCACTCGTACACCGTAAAACTGTACATATGCAGATACTTAATATAGCTTTAGATACATTAATATTTAATTACTTAGATACGTATGTCATTCTTTCTTTTCAGAAAGACCATGAATTGTGATAATATGCATGTGCAGTTGTGAATATTGTATACACAAGTATAAAAATAAACGTATACTGTTTGAATGATACATATTTAAGTGGTTCCCATGTACAAGTTTCCAAATAGAAATGAGAATTACAGCTACAATGTAAATGAATAACACTGAGTATATAGCGATGTTGATGAACAGTATATTGATGTATATGAGTTTCTGATAGTGTTGCATAAAAAGATTGCCAAATGAATCCAGTTCAGTATATATAGCATATATTGGGGTTGTATTGAATGTATGAATTCGTTAGAAAATGTGTATTTGGTTGTATGTCATACATAGGAATGTTGTCCAAGAACACTCTGAGAGTTCCTATCTCTATGCGTGTCGAAAGGAGGGCACAGAAGCGCCATATTCTATGAATGAATACATGCCTCTGTGGCTACTACCTCGAACTGAGTTAGACGAATGAAGGCAAACAATGTGTCTTTGGGTGTCTCATTCTGTTAAGAAAAACACGGGCAGATTATGTCACCGTCTCCTGTTTCTGCCATGATCCCCACTGACGTATTGTGCCCGTGTTCTTCTTAACAGAATGTGACACCTTACACATAGTTTGCCTTCATTCGTCTAACTTAGCGGGGGTCAGCAACAGGGATCATACACAAAAGGCGTGTATTCATTCACAGAAGAGGCACTCACTGTGCCAAGTCCTAACAGCACGCGCGTAGGGAGAGGTTCCCATCAGAATATTCTTACACTTGACAGACCTATGATGAGCATACACACAAATACCCATTTTAAAACAAAAAGACACAGACAATACTGCCCATACTATGATATATATCTGAAAGGAAACAAATGACCATCCATGCTATGAACACAACACAGAAACCACATGCACCCATATACATTCATCGTATCGCCGTATACTCAGATTATATCCATCGACATTGCAAAAGTAATTTCATTTAAATTCGTACGCTTGTTCCATGTTCCTCACTTGCCTATGACATCATATCAGACGTTATACGCTCAGATTAATACCTGCGAAGACAATATTGTACGGTGTTGGTGTTATGATAAATACAAAATATATCAATTAGTACATAAACACTAAATATGAACAGTGTCGCCATGTCAGAAAAATTTCGACAGTCTCAATTACCAACTTAAATAGAGGTGAACGGGTATAACAAGGAAGCCGTGAAAACATTACATACATACACACATACATACATAGGCAGAGATGATTAGAGAAGAGCGTTAATGACGACATTGTTTATAAGAGGTATACCTGACGTCAGCCGTTCATTTTGCACTAAAATTTTAACGTCCTCTCTACGCCGCACACGTCCTAATGCAACGTATAATTGGCCGTGACTAAAAACGTCGGATCGCAAATCTATGCCTACTCTACTTATTGTTTGCCCCTGGCTTTTGTGAACGGTCATCGCGTAGCAAACTTGCAACGGAAATTGACGGCGACTCATTTCGATGGGGCTACGAGGTTCGAGAGGAGTTTTGAACAAAATCCGCGGAATATAAAAGTGTTCGAGGTCGCCCGGTTTTCG
This sequence comes from Yponomeuta evonymella, assembly GCA_963969515.1. NCBI lineage: Eukaryota > Metazoa > Arthropoda > Insecta > Lepidoptera > Yponomeutidae > Yponomeuta > Yponomeuta evonymella. The sequence continues at coordinate 14,101,421 of OZ018348.1, read as the reverse complement.
AACTGTTATCAATCGCGGCGTAGTTGCAACGACTATAACTTTGGTGCCGTTAACTAATCTATCGGAGAAGCTAAGATTACGGATCACCATGCAAACGCATCCGATTTTCAATCTCAGGTCATGGTCTGGCACCCCCGGTTGCTGAACATTATGCAACATATCGGGACCTAAAAAGAAATCGTCCAAGTCATTATCTTCAGAGATCACTGCGTCGGCTGAATAAAAATGTAATACGTCTCCTGGGACGTTTTCAAGAATTTTCTCATTTATTTCTCTGACACTCCTATTGTGAGTGGACAAAATCGCTCTTTGAGCGCACACGTCTGGTTGACCAACTTCAGACTGTGGAAAAACAAAGCTGATGAGATCGTCTAGTTCAGTGACGTATGAAATCATTGAAAGATCGATTAAATTTTGAGCTCTAGGTCCATTTTGAACAACTTGGGGGGGAATTTCATTGCTGCCAACTTTTAATAAAAATTGAGCAAATTCCTCATCCTCTTTACTTCTCTGGGAGGTTGACAGCGCAAAAGATTTGAGTTTTTGCCAAAGGGGTGATGACTTCACAGAGCCGTTGACAATGTCAGCATCTGTCCAAGCATTTACTACAACCGGCGGAATTTGCCTGAAATCGCCTGCAAAAATTATAACTTTTCCACCAAAAATCTCATCAGTTCTCATTAAATCTCTTAAGGAGCGATCCAACAGATGGATCAAATATTTGTGTGCCATAGGGGCTTCGTCGTAAATAATGACGGACGCATGATAAATTAACTGTCCCCTTTGTGAACCGTTGGTGACATTCCAATGACCGAGATCATCGACGATATTTAGCGGGAAACGGAACATGCTATGGGCGGTTGTACCGCCTTCGTAATTTTGAGCGGCTATTCCCGAGCTCGCTGTACATAAAACTACCCCGTTTCGCGAGCTACGTACGTGTGCGGCTATCACATTAAGTAAAAGCGTTTTACCGGTTCCCGCCGGACCATCAACAAAAATGGCAGTCGTATTTTCGACGCGAAACCTATCGTCCGTGATGAGATTATCGACATAATCGAAAACAGCGCGTTGATCGGATGACAAGCGCGGGGTCCACAGTTCTACAAAATCATTAAGGCGGACTTCGGAAAACTCAACCCGTTCCCTATCTAGTTCCGTTGTACCGTCGGCGACGTCAGGTAACCCTTGCTCTACCAAAAAAGTCCCGTGTTTACGTAAGAGTCTATCGATATGAATGAGACTGAGCTCGTATGCTCTTTCATGGTTGTCCGGTAACCGCTCAAGAAAGTCTTCGCATAGTTGGTTTTTAAATTTTTCCCACAAAAGCGCGACGGGAGCACCGTTTACGGCCAATAGCACCAAAAACCGACGCAAACGCGGCCCGGTAAGGAAACCGGCAGCTTCTAACAAAGCTGTTTCGTATTCGATTTCATCATCTGCCATACCTACTGCTTTTGCGGCTTCCTGGAAAGTGTTACAATTTGGCCCACCGAGA